>APFE030749355.1:96890-108737 GCA_000404065.3 Pinus taeda
AAAAAAATAAGGTGTTCTTACTTTAGGTTGTATAAAATAATCATTAAATTTTATTTTCCCCCTTTGACCCCCCTTATCCCGCCCATTCCATTCTTATATAGCCATAGGACTCCATCATTCCTAGCCCCCTTTCACAAAAACAACAATGCAATTTTATTAGTAACATTATGTATCGTGTTTGCAGTACATACTTTTAATCCTTGGCCACATGATTTGTCTCACTACCATGTATTCCATACATATATAACTACATTCGAATCATAGGGGTGTTACATTCCCCTTCCCATCTTTTTCCACTATCCTTTATGTAGTCTACAAATAATGGTCAATTTCTACAATTCTTACATCAACATCCTATTTACCTCATATCTTAAGTAAATGTGTGTATTCTCTCCACTTGGAACCCTCCTAATTCTCTCTACATTTCTTTTTATATGCTCTTGTTCATGAGCATGGTGTCCTTCCTAATGTTGATATATTTTTTTTTTTTGTGTATGTATTCTAGCCCCTTCTCCCTTAGAGTATTACTATCTTGGGCTTTATTCATTTCATGTACCTGTTTCCTTCTTTCATTTTCTACCATGCATCCCCCTCGATCCGATGGCCCTCATTCACGACCTCTCCCGATCATCCTCTACCTCTCCATCAGTTCTCTGTCCGTCCGATTTCGCACGTCCGTCCACCCATACACTTCGTACTCCACTCCCTATTTATTACCCGAAGGGGAAGGTGGTCTACTCTGTTAGTCTAATGACAGTCATACCATTGAACTGAATTAACAGAAAGCATGGCCAGAGAAAGAAGGACATAGCATGATCCAAAAAGCGAAATTAAACAGTCATGGAGCTCCATTGCCACAATCAAGCCAACCACCTAACAGGACAACACAGTACCAAAATTGATTAATGTTTTCGTGATGGAAGGGAAATATCATCCCGAAACACAATCAGACAGTTAATGAAAGTAGGTGGTCGATTGAGACATCTCAAGCCCTAAACGGCTAAGGATCATTGTAAAAATAGACTATAAATAGCTGAAAGCAAGATGTAATCGAGGTTCAACTTCTCGAGACTGTAGATATTCTGTTCCTTGTAGCGTCTCATCTTCATTTTCAGTAATACAAGCTTCTTTTGTTGTTACATGCTCGATGTCCATTTCCCCTCTTGTTCTAAACTTGCACCTAGATTGGTTTATTCATGCTTTCTCCTATGTCTAAATGCTAGATAACTATCATCTTATCTCTGCATTGGTGAATTGGATCTGCTATTGAATAGGTCATCTATGTTTCTTCTGTATCTAACGCTAGATAACTGTCATCTTATCTCCATTTAGATAGATTAGATTTACAAGTTTCATTCACTGGCTGCAGTTGGCCATCATATGTTGTGTATGCATCTGCTGGTGTGGTTAGTGTTCTTCATTCATTCACTTAATCTGCAAACTATTGAGCATTAGTGGTCTAAAGCCTTGTAGGTTGAGGGTATTCATGCATGTCTGGAGTGAAAATAGAGTTGAAGTGGTTATCTGGCTTGAACCAAACCATCATCCATTTCAATAGTTCCTAGAACAATATTGAAGATTATATGTTACCAGGCATCTCCGAGCTACAACCTAGGAGAGTTTCCAGAGATAACATAATTGGCGCCGTTGCCGGGGAGAGGAGATTGAAGCTTAGCTTCCCTGGGAGATGACACAGATCCAGCTTTGATGATAGATGAAGTCTGGACACATTTTTGGTTGTAATCATCTATCTGGCGACTCTACTTAAGGCCTAACCTCTTGGCGACTCCACATCATAATTCTGGCTCAGTTTGTGAGGCATACTCGGAGAAATCCTCAGAAGTCACTAGCAGACCTAGAAACTGACCCTGAAAAGATCATCAAAGGATGAAATATATCACAGAAAGGAGCATCAGGATCAGGTAAACCTAAACAATCATCTATATCTCTGCAAGAAAGACTTCTAATAGAACGAATACATGTCGAGAGTATAGCCTCTAACACTAGCAGTGAAGGAAAACTTTCAGAGATTCATAAAGCTCCTTATTCTTTAGGTTCTCCTCTCACTTTAAGCCCGAAGGAAACCTCAGCTCCTATCAGTCACTCCTCAACTTTCTATCATTCAGACTACCAATACTCTTCCATCCACCACAACCATGGCAGGTCCACAAGCACTCACCAAAATGGAAAGAATCATAGCCGCTAGGTATGGACCTCTAGTACTGCCCACTCCTTTGAATGCAATGCCTACTAGAGAATATCAGAAATACATGCCTAAGTTCACTAGCACTGAAGGAGTTACGGCTGAAGAACATCTTGAGTTTTTTTATAGCTATGCTGATAATCTAGACATTAGTGAAGATGATGTGTGGATGAGAGTATTTGTCCAGAGCCTAGATGGAGAGGTCAGAAAAATGGTATAGAGAATTGACCCCTAGGTCCATAACAGATATTGAGGCCCTAGATGATGTATTCCTAAAGCATTGGGGGGATAAGAAAGATCTTCTCTACTATCATACTGAGTTTGGGAACCTGAAAAGGGAAAATGGGGAGTCACTTTCTGATTTCAATAAAAGGTTTAACCGCATGTACAAAAAGATACCAGCTGAAGTGAAACACATCCCTACCTCTGCTAAGCTCACCTATGCCAATGCCTTCGATTTTGATTTTTATCTACTATTGAGGGAGAGGAGATGTGCTTCTTTGGTTGAAATGTAGGATGCAGCCTTGGAAGTAGAGTCCAACATCATGGCCGCGGAGAAAGTCAAGGGACATGTTGACCGAAGGAGACAGAGGGGTGAATCTTCCTCATCTTCAGACCCCAAGATAGATAAGATGACCAAGATGATAGAGTCACTAGCCTCTGAAATATCCAAATTAAAGGTTGAGCAGCACCCTTTGAAAGGAAGAATTCCTAACAATTTTTCTCCTAGAAATCTGAATCCATATAGAAGAGCAAATGAGCAGTTGCAGATCATGCAAAGGAGCAAAGATGCCAATGAAGACCAAAGGGTGAAGACCCCATTTCAGAATATAGTTATGGAAGAGGAGTAGTTCGAAGAAGATGATGAGATCCATTCTATGGAAGACAAAGGCAGTGCTTCCTTTTTGACCCTGGCTGCCTATGAAGATTCATTACTCAGGGACCAAACCAGCCAAGAGAGGGAAGGTGGGGTTGTTCTACAAACCGAATATCAGCAAAGATATAATCTGAGGTCAAAGATGAACAGTGCCAAGGAAACCCCTGTCCAAAGAGTTGTTGTCCCTGCAGAACAGTAAGCTAACAAGCAAAAACGACCAGCAGCTGATCCCATCATTCTCAAAGCTCCAACTCAAGAGGCAAGAGGTCCTGACAAGTCCCCTTCTCCCTTCAGTTTTGAATCAGAAATCCAGAAGCTGAAAATATCTATACCTCTAATGGAATTGGTAAAGAATGAAGCCTCTAAGAGACCCATCCTTGAAGCCCTTGAGCTGAAGGCCACACAAGCATCAAACGACTATGTGAATTTACAAGATGACAAACCTGCAGTCGTGCTTAGCCCAATGATTGAACCTTCTGATGACAATTCCCCATCATTCTATGTCTCCTTGACTATTCATGACAAAACCCTTCACAACTGTCTGTTGGACACAGGTGCCAGCCATAATCTAATGCCAAAGGCTGTCATGGATGCGTTAGGCCTTGACATCACTAGACCCTATCATGACTTGTTCTCTTTTGACTTGAGAAAGGTGAAATGTTTGGGGTTAATCAAAGATCTAGCCATCACCTTGTCCTAGCTGCCCATGAAGAGCATGATGATGGATATTGTGGTAGCAGATGTCCCTCTTGTTTGGCATGTTACTTTCCAGAGGATGGATTAAGAGATTAGGTGGGACATTGCAGAACAACTTGTCCTATACCACCGTACTAGTCTTTGGAGGTGAAAGCAGGAGATAATACAGAGAGGCTCAGTTAGCTTATATTATCAGTGATGAGAAGCATCCCACTAATCATCCCATCTATGCTGTTGACACTGATTTTGAAGCCTGTATCCTCCAAATTTAAGAATCCCAATTGGCCTACATGCAGCTCAGGAAACCAGTTTGCCAGGTCACAGAGGAAGAAGGCCCACAAATTTGGGACATGTTCTTCGATGGAGCTTGCTCTAGGGAAGCTGCAGGAATGAGTGTAGTTATGATATCTCCCAGACAAGAGTGCATACATTTATCGTTCAAGCTGACTTTTCAAGTCACAAATAATATAGCAGAATATAAGGCTTTGATCTTAGGCTTGAACGCAACTAAAGAAATGGGCATCAAACATCTGAAGGTGTTTGGAGATGCAGACCTTATTATTCAACAGGTGAATAAGACATTCCAGGCAAGGCACCCTAGGCTGAAAGCATACAAAGATGAGAAATGGAAGCTCAAGGTTTCGTTCAGTAGCTTTAGTATTTCATACATACCTAGGGCTAAGAATCAGCTTGTTTATTCCCTTGATATGTCTGCTAGTATGTTTGTTCCCCCTTTACCCCCTAGATTGACTTATGAAGTCCAAGTAAAATATAGACCATCATTGCCTGATAATGTCAAGTATTGGAAAGTTTTTTAAGATGATGGCGAAGTCAATAGGTCTCTCCAAGTCATTGATGAGTTCTCTGAAATGAAAATTGATCAAGAGAATGAAGCCATGGAGGAATGCCATCAGTCCCAGCTGAGAAACAAAATTGGTAAAGACAACATTGTCCAACTGCCTAGTAATCATATACCCAAAGGGATGGTGCCTCTAGAGAGGTTGTTTGATCATAATGATGTACCTTATAAACCTGCCCAGAAAGAGGATGAGCCTGCAGTCCATTGACATAATATAGGGATCCCAGATCACCCAAGGTACATAAATCTGTCTACCCACTTGTCTGTTGCCCAAAGTTCTGAATATTGCAACTTGATGAAGCAATTTGTTGATGTCTTCGCCTGGGAGTATACTTACCTTAAGACTTATGACAAAAACATCATCTAGCATAAGATTCCACTGGAGAAAGACACCATCCCTTTTAAGCAGAAGCTGGGACCTATCAACCCTCTATTACTACCTTTGATTAAAAAAGAAAATTAAGCAATTGTTGGCTGCCAAGATCATAGTTCCCCTAAGGTATTCAAAATGGATAGCTAACTTGGTGGTAGTAAGGAAGAAAAATGGAGAAATCAGAGTTTGTGTTGACTTCAGAAATCTGAAAAAATTCTCTAAGAAAGACAACTACCCCCTTCCCAAGATGGAACATTTGCTGCAAAAAGTTTCAAGGGTTAGAGTCATGTCTTTCTTAAACAGTTTCTCAGGTTACAATCAGGTTGTTGTACACCCAGAGGATCAAGAGAATACTGCCTTCACTATTCCTTGGGGCACTTTCATGTACTCCAAGATGCCTTTTGGACTGATGAATGCTGGGGCTACCTTTTAGAGGGCCATGGACATAGCCTTTGTGGGAGAGAAGGACAATTTTGTCCTTATTTACCTTGATGACATAACAGTTTTCTCCAGCAGTTACGAGGACCATTTACAACATTTGAGGAAGGTGTTCCTTAAGTGCAGAAGGTTTGGGATCTTAGTAAATCCTAATAAGTCACAGTTTGCTCTAGAAGAAGGCAAACTTTTAGGACATATTGTTTCTGCTACAGGTGTCAAGATTGATCCATAAAGGGTTCAAGCAATACAGACATTGTCCATCCCAAGGTCAAAAAAGGACATTCAATCTTTTCTGGGTAAGATTAACTTTGTAAGGAGGTTTATTCCAAATTTTGCAGAACTAGTGAAGCACATCACCTCCATGTTAAAGAAGGGATCAAAGATAAAATGGACAGAGGCTGCAAGGAAATCTTTCGAAGCCATCAAAAGAGATATCATGGAGGCTCCCACCTTGATCAGCCCAGACTACAACAAGGAGTTTTATATTTTCTCTTTTGCTTCTTATGATACACTTGCAGCAGTCTTGTTACAGAAAAATGATGAAGGTATAGAACATCCAGTGGCCTTCTTTAGGAAAACTTTGAGGGATGTTGAATTAAGGTATGACCTCATTGAAGAACAGGCATATGCCCTCATAAAGTCTTTAAAAGCATTCCGAATCTACATTCTGCACTCAAAAATAGTTGCCTATGTACCTCAACTTCAGTAAAGGATGTCCTAACATAGCTAGATGTTGATGGAAGAAGGGCCAAGTGGATTGAAAAACTCATAGAATTCAACATAGAGGTAAAGCCCACCAAGCTAGTTAAAGGCCAAGGCTTGGGTCAACTTATGGCTGAGGAAAATTGTAGCCTGCTGGACATAAATTGCATCAACTCAAATTTAGATGGAGAGCAAACAAAGGAAGCAGCAGGAAAGTGTGAATGGAACCAGTCTTTGGCTGAGAATTTGGCCACTTGTGAGTGGTATTCCAATATAGTTCATTTCTTGTTGAAACTCGAAGTCCCTCCAGGGCTTAGCTCAAGTCAGGCTAGGACCATCAAGCTCAGAGTAGCCAAGTTTTGTATCAATAAGAACCTGCTTTATTGGAGGGACCTATCTGGAATCCTCTTGATATGTCTAGACAAAGAAAAATCTATGGAAGTTATGCACCAGTTCCATTCTAGCATCTGTGGAGGGCATCATTATTGGAAAACCACAACCCACAAGATCCTAAGGGCTGGATATTATTGGCTTGCTTTGTTCTATGATGTGTTTTCATTTGTGAAATCTTGAGACAAATGTCAGAGGTTTACAGGAAAAAGGCAGCTGAAATCTTTGCCCCTGAAGCCAATACACACCAATGGTCCCTTTTAGCAGTGGGGTTTAGATTTGACAGGGGATATTAATCCACATTTCAGTGGCCAGCATCGATGGATCTTAGTAGCCACTGACTATTTTACCAAATGGATTGAAGCCATACCCACTTAGAAGGTCGATCACCAGGTTGTCATGAAGTTCTTAACTGAGAATATTTTTACCAGATTTGGCTGCACGACCAAGATAATTACTGATAATGCAGTAGATTTTAGAGCAAGGGAATTAGTGGACATGTGTGAATCAATGGGCATTCAATTAGTGCATTCTACCTCATACTACCCTCAAGGAAATGTCTTGGTAGAATCATCAAATAAGAGCCTGGTAAGAATAATCAAAAAACTGTTGGAAGACAACAAAAGGAACTGGGATTCCAAGCTGAAGTTTGCATTGTGGGCTGACAGAGTTACCACCAAGAAATCCATAGGGAACTCTCCATTCAAGCTGGTGTATGGCACTGAGGCTATTTTTCCAAGCTAATTGATCCTCCCTGTGGCCAAATTCTTGCAAGAGGAACAAGATGAGGAAAGTGGCATGGCAAGAAGGATGAGCAACTTGGTTGAAGTTCACCAGATCAGAGATCAACTGATTGAGAAATCAGTAGTGCATCAAAAGAAGATCAAGGAGGTCTTTGATAAAAAGGCAAAGATGGACAGTTTTCAGGTTGGTGACTGGGTTCTCAAATGGGATTCATTGAAGGAAAAGAAGGGAAACCATGGTAAATTTGATGCCTTATGGACAGGACCGTTTGTCATTGCTTGAGCTTAGATGAACAATACTTTAACTTTGCAAAATTTCGAGGGGGAATGTGTCTTTGATGGCCCAATAAATGGGCGGTTTTTGAAACCTTATTTCGTTTAAGGCTCTAAAGCCTTGGTATTGTAAATATGTTTTCCAATTTATTTCATACTAGTTATACTCCATGCCCAATGGAACACTATGTAATAGGTTTAATCTTGTTGTTTACTGGAAAGGCAGTGGTCTATAGTTCTTGAAACCTCACAGGGAGGCTTTCATCCCCAGAAGGAGCCAGTGTTAGCCCTGAAGTGCAGCGCTGACATTTTGCAAGCTAATGGAGGGAGATGATCTGCTTTTATGTCTCGGATGGGGCCCCACACGGGCCATCACCCCACTTTCCTCACCCTTCCACTAACCTTTCATTCCACTTATTTCCTAACCATCCCAGCGGGATCCTTTTTTTGCCTTAAGCCTAAGTAAATTAACCCAAAAACTCCAAAAAACCTTACTTTTCCACCCATGTGCACCCTCCGCACATTTCCCAAAGACATCTCGTACCATTGTGTCCCTCTGCCATTGATTTTTCCCGCTAATCCAATGGCCCATATCTCACCCGATCAACGAAACCTGCCCGATCGTTCCCTACCGTCAGATCACGCCCGCCAGATCTGAAGGCTATTGCTCATATCGCATGGGCAACTAGTGAGAAGAGTACCCACCCGATAAAGGCGGTTTTTCTCTCTCTTTCGTGGCGACGTGTCATCCACTGAATGGAATCGGGTGGACTCCACCATTTACCACTTACCGCCCAATACCCTTCCGATAGAAACCATAACTGCCCTAGCCCAACTACCCTCGGGTGTTATTGTCTGCATACCTCCTCCACCCGATAACCGTCCGATCTGCTCATCTAAGATCTAATGGCCTAGACATGTTCCGCTCCCACCACGACCTCAAGCCTCCCATGCACGATCTCTACCATGCATTCCCCTCGATCTTACGACCTTCATTCACGACCGCTCCCGATCATCCTCTACCTCTTTGTTCATCCGATTTGGCATGTCCGTCCACCCATGCACTTCATACTCCACTCCCTATTTATTATATGAAGGGGAAGGTCATCGACTCTGTCAGTCTGATGACAATCATACCATTGAACTAAATTAACAGAAAGCATGGCCAGAGAAAGAAGGACATAGCACGATCCAAAAAGCAGAATTAAACAGTCATGGAGCTCCACTGCCATAATCAAGCCAACCACCTAACAGGACAACACAATACCATAATTGATTAATGTTTTCGTGATGGAAGGGAAATTGCATCCTGAAACGCAATCAGATATTTAATGACAGTAGGTGGTCGATTGAGAAATTTCAAGCCCTAAACGGCTAAGGATCATTGTAAAAATAAACTATAAATAGCTAAAAGCAAGATGTAATCGAGGTTCAACTTCTGGAGACTATATATATTCTATTCCTTGCAGCATCTCATCTTCATTTTCAGTAATACAAGCTTCTTTTGTTGTTACATGCTCGATGTCCATTTCCCCTCCTGTTCTAAACTTGCACCTGGATTGGTTTATTCATGCTTTCTCCTATGTCTAAATGCTAGATAATTGTCATCTTATCTTTGCATTGGTGAATTGGATCTGCTATTGAATAGGTCATCTATGTTTCTTCTGTATCTAACGCTAGATAACTATCATCTTATCTCCGTTTAGATAGATTAGATTTACAAGTTTCATTCACTGGCTGTAGCTAGCCATCATATGTTGTGTATGCATCTGCTGGTGTGGTTAGTGTTCTTCATTTATTCACTTAACCTGCAAACTATTCAGTGTTAGTGGTCTAAAGCCTTGTAGGCTGAGGGTGTTCATGCATGACTGGAGTGAAAACAGAGTTGGAGTGGTTATTTGGCTTGAACCAAACCATCATCCATTTCAATAGTTCCTAGAACAATATTGAAGATTATATGTTACCAGGCATCTTTTAGCTACAACCTAGGAGAGTTTCCTGGAGAGATAACAGGTCCAAACCATAAGGGATCAAACTTCTTATGTTTTCCATTGTAAACTCTTCTAACATCCCATCTAAGTACCAAATATCTTGGCTAGAGGGATTCGTCCCTTGCTTTTTTATCAAAAAGAGATTTCATTCTTTCTTGATAATTGATCAAATTTTAATTTACCTATTCCTTGCTTTCTTGAAGTTCTACCAACTGATTGATCCTCCTAGTTAGAGAATTTGGCTCCTCCTCAACATCTTGTAGAATTTTAGCCACTGGCATTGCTAATTGTATAGGGAAAATTGCAGCTTTCCCATACACTAATTTAAAAGGAAATTTCCCAGTGGACCTCTTGGTGGTAACCCTGTTAGCCCATAGGGAAAACTTCAGTTGTAAATCCTAGTTCTTCTAATTTTCTGCTATTGTCTTCTTTATAATCCTT
Organism: Pinus taeda; assembly: GCA_000404065.3. NCBI lineage: Eukaryota > Viridiplantae > Streptophyta > Pinopsida > Pinales > Pinaceae > Pinus > Pinus taeda. The sequence continues at coordinate 106,877 of APFE030749355.1, forward strand.
ACTAAGCTTTTATTATAGGATTCAGCCAATCCATTTTTATGTGGGTAATAGGTAGTGGAATGACCTACTATAATGTTGTACCTTTGGAAAATATCAATAAATTTGGTTGACTTGAACACCTGAGCATTTTCAGTGACTATTTTCTTTGGGCAGGCAAATGTGGCGAGGATGTTTTCCTCCATAAACCTGATGACTACTATATCAATTGCATTTCTAGCTAGGGTAACTTCCACCCACTTGGTGAAATAATCAGTGGATATGAGTATCCATTTGTGCTGGCCACTAGAAGGTGGATGTATTTCTCCAATGAAGTCTAACCCCCATTGCTTGAAAGGTTCTCCTACAAAAACAGGGATTAAAGGAAAGGGATTCAACCTCTGTTTTTCTGTAAACATTTCACACTTCTCACAGGCCTGAACATAGGTATGTAATTCACCAAACAACTTAAACCAATAAAAGCCTACTTTGAGAATTTTGTGGTGTAGGTTCTAATCCTGTACAAAAATTACCTGCAAACGAATTCTTAAAAGCAAAAAATAAACAATGGCGAGAGCATAAAACATAAAACAGATATACATAGAGATTTTCCCTTGGATCCCAAAATTGGGACAACCAGATTGATTTTTCATTATATTCCTTTCAATGTTACAATACATATATATACATGCCGAAGCATCCATAAACCCCAACCCAATAACCCTGGATTAGAACATAACCAAAGTTCCCTTGATCAGATCTGCAAAATACCATGGATAGAAAACCATCATGCCCAAAACCATGTGTGAAATCCATGCACAAAACCATAGGTAGGTCCACCCACCTAATAGAGGGTCCAAAATAAATTTCCTAGGGCATTTCCCCGAACCCCGTGGAGGGGGGCTACCACCCCCTGCATACCCCCAGACAGGGGGGGCTACCACCCCCCACATACCCCTAGACATGGGGGGCCTACCACCCCCTTGTAACCACCCCCCTGCGCGTGGGGTAGTCGTGGAAAGAATATAACACACACCCAACATGTGGGTTGTAGCTCTCCAACTATAATGTCATACACAAACACAATTATGGAACTCATCAATCACTTTATGGATCTCTTCTTCAACAAGACATAAGAGCGAAATCCCCTACTAGGTGTTTCCAATACAGTTGCCCACAAATTTATGGGCTTGTAGCCTCAAAGCCCTGTATTTAACTTTATCAAAATTGGTTGGGCAATTCAGAAAAAGTAAGTACTGAACAAGATGTTTATACTAATGTGAGACAAGGTACTTCATTTGAATTCGTTGTGGTGAAGTCTTGACGTTATTCTTTTCCTCTTCTCTTCCTCTTTCTCCTTCCTTATCTGTCAGCAAATTTATACACAGGGCTTGGAAGTTATGATGAATATTCAGGTGTTGTCATGCGGAAAGAGTTATGTTTGCGGACAAACCTAACCTCCCTAGGAGTCTAAGACTCTCTAGTGACAAACAAACCAAACAAGAGCAATCCTTCTCTAAATACACGTTATTCTATGAGAGATCAAGTGTTTTTTCGATCTTACCTTAGGTCCAACGCTTGTTGTAGCAGTCCAGCCTTGCTGATCCAGATGAGCTCCTCCTTCACTTTAAGACCTGCATACACTAACAAAGCAAACGATTACATAACACCTGAATATTCATCATAAAACAAAGCATATTCATCACATAGACCAAGAAGTACATGAAATAATTCATTAACAACAAATCATTGAGAAGAATGGACTTATTTGTATTAAGGAAACAAAAAAGGAACCATTACAACCTGAGCCTTGGTGTTGTGCAAGCTCCTCCCAGGGTCCAACAAGAGATTTCCTCTACTTTGACAAGCTCACCCACTCCCAATA
>APFE030749364.1:0-21976 GCA_000404065.3 Pinus taeda
TAATAATTAGTAATTAATTTAATATTTTTGAAATTATATTCCAAAATCAACAAACTGGTAAAAGTAATTATCAATAATTTAATTGAAATTCCAAAATCTCTATTCCAAACTAAACACACCTATAAATATATAATTAATAAATAAATAAATTACTTAAATTAATATTAACACTTCCTTAAAAATAATTATGATGTTATTAGAAATAGACTTAACAAATGTACAAATCCACACCATTTTTTTTATAAAACTAAATATAGAAATATTAAAATGATAATGATGTTATAAAGTCAATGTAAAATGGATCCATTTTTAAATTTACACCATATAAATTAAAAAATTGTAAACAGCGATATAACATAAACTTAAACTGATAAGGGCCTGGTGTATGGCCCAAGGTCTGGAGTATGCCCGGAGTATGCCCTAAGGGTCTGGAGTATGTGAAACATTGCAAAACAAACCTACTTCAATAATCTGTACCATTGAAAACTCTGTTTCCGGTACAGCTGTTTCAATAACGAACGAGGGCAACCGACAGATTCAACGACAACGTAACGAATAGATTCATCACGGAGTTGTCTACCTAGCGCCAAAGTTTCCGGGAAGGACAAAATTTATCACAATCCCATGACAACCTTAATCAATATTTCCAAAAAGATCTGTAATAAAATCGTACCCTAATTTCCATTATTTTTCTAACATATTTGAAGACTGGTTACACTAATCGGGTGCATAACATCCGTAACTAATGAATTAGGTTATTGGACGAGTATTTGTTGACTAAGTCCATAGAAAAGTACCGTGCTCTGTGGGGTTTGTAAAGATAACTTGTTCCATTATTATGTTATTGTCGGCAATATTGAATGTGCCAATGATTACCCTAAAATATGCTTAAGCTTAACCTTTCAGGACCTACCTTGACCGTGAACATATACGAATGGACGAGTGAGCTGTCCATGGTAATTTAGGAATACTCCACGACCGCTTCTCCCTAGTGGTGGGGCTAACTTAGAATTTATTTGGCGCTCACATCTCGCATTGAATTATAGGATAGAATAATCATGGCACATAGAAAACTAAGACGCAATGAATTTCCATTTTAGCATTTTCTACCGCTCCCATTCGCTTTTTAAAGGTAGCCATCCAAACTTTCGGTAGAATGTGATCCAGATTGTGGGAGTACAGACGTGATACTTTGGGGTTTTAGGGTTCTCACTTACATGATAATGGAATAAACATGGGATTACAGATATTTTTTAACAAGCCGACGCCAGGTATACCTCATATATGCGTTTGTGACTCCCCGCTCTCTCAAGGCCACATAATGTCTCTATATATAGCCATGCACTCTGCCATTTCTTCATTAATTCAGAAGGCCAAGCAAACGCAAAGGATTGCATTCCATGGCTTTCGGAAAGAGAAGTCAGCATTTTTTGCCATTACTAGTTTTCTTCTGTTGCCTGGGATGCATGGAGGCAACCAAAAGGTCGCCCCGCCGAGCTTTATTTTATGGTAAGGTCGAACAGATGAAAAGTTAAACCCACCATGCATACATGCATAAAAGAACAAAACCTTTTGCACCCACAAGCTGATTTTTTTATAATAGATTACGCAGATCACGATATAATCTTCGTTGTAACTGGCTGTTACAGATTCTCAACTGCAGGATGAGATCCGAAAAGGAGCATCCATTCAAGGTGTTGAAGCTGTCGAATCCCACTCGGTACTAACAGAGGTGCGGAGGGTTTTTTTCTCCTTGAGTATATTATTGTACAGTAACTGAATATTTACAGATTGGTTTGATAAAAGAGGAAGAGATATATATTTCGTGTGTTTACCTTTTGCAGGAAGCTGAAATGTTAGAGGAGCGGAGGATACTGTTTGCGGAGGGGAGCGGCTTGATGGGTAATACCTTCGACTATCCACCTACGGGTTCCAATCCCAAGCATGAGCCCAGAGTTCCCCACCCCTTTGTAGACGAAAGCGCAACTAAAACTAAAAACTGATGGTGATAGTCGTCTTGCAAGCAATACTTATGTAAATATAGTTACGCTCATGTTTCTCTACCATGTTTACAGTTTCAACCAACTCATATAAGTATGTGTATGGCCACTAAGTCTTTTCGGGGAATTATCATCAAATAGCTAGTGAGATTCTCCGAAAAATGCAAAGTTTTTAGAAACTTACGAGCAGTTCCCCCAGTTTCTTTTGCTACCTATAGCAGCCTTTTCCCGCGGGAGAGGGAGTGCATCATGTCTGTAAATACGATACGAAGATATTTGGCATGCAAATAATGATTAGTATTTATAGTTAACTTTAATTATGATGTCAGTTTAGTCTTTTGTCATGTTTTAATGGAAGACCCTGCTTAATAATGGGTTATAGTTCGTCCACTCAGTGGACCAGCAATCTTCTATCTTACGATCCGCTAATTTTGATCGATAAAGAGATTCGAAAAGTGAGATCCAAGAGGAATTATAAACTACCTCGGCCTAAATAACGAAAAGTACATAGTAATCATAGATCCTATCCTTGTTGCCGGAAGCGTAAAGAACTATCTACAACACCTCGTTCAACACTTTCAAGAGATGCTGAACTAAGAATAACTTCATTTGCTGCGAACTATCAACAAAAAGTTTAACAAGAGATGCGCATTTCCCACCATCCAGAGCACTGAAACGAGTTGGCAGCTATTCGGTTTCCTAGATAGTATGGACCCTGACCAATCATGTCTACCTTCTCCGCAGAAATCTTATTTCTATTTTTGTTAAGCAGATTCCTCTCTGCAAGTTCCCAAGCAATCTAGTGCAATTTCGATCGTTCTCATGTCACGATCTTCTTGAATTCATGTCCTGCGTTCTCTCATACCATTCTCTGCAACCGTACAACTTCGTAATGATACCAATTCTCTGTAACCGTATAATTTCTGACTTCAGGCTTCATTTATATTTCTAAACGTTTTCAACTCGCCATGGTTGGATTCGGAAGCAAAGCACAAGAGCAAGTTATGCATGCACAAACATTAAGACATGCATATGAATATACTAGTCAGAATTATTGAAGTGGAGACTTTAAGACGTTAAGTGGAAATTATAAATAATGGAGACTTTAAGAAGTGGATATCTTGAAAGGGAGACTTCAAAGAATTTTTAAGAAAAAAGCTATATATGGTTTAACCGGATCATTCAAGACGTACACGCAACGGCCGGGTTGCTGACAAATGAATTAGCGAGAATTATGAGGTCTAATGTTATCTATAATTATACATAAAGCTTCAAAAGATAAGTTCAAGGTTTAATTAAAATAGTGCAGTCAAATTAATCGCGGGAGGACTATATTCGACATGGGATGAATACAGAATTCGATGTAGTCTCTAGACGGTGGATACGAGCTGAAGCTTACTGCCGCCTGTAAGCTTATAAACGTTAGATGTTTTCGGGTGAAATCACAGCGTGGATTTCAATACATTTAGTGCTATAAATAAAAAAGATCTAAACAGAATATTGTATTCAAATTATAAGATGGACGCGATAGTCTCTAAGTAAATGAATGCTACAATCTCTACCTTAATGTCTTCCGTAATGCGCTTAATGTCTTGAATATTTTTCAATATAATATTTGAAAAAAAAGAAATAGAAATGAGTGATTTCAAAACAAATATGTAACACAAAAACCTGAAATTGTATTTCAATATGAAAAACGAGTTAATATTAAAGGTATTCACGTATATAGAATTCTCACCAATCAACCCTATGTACGGTTTATAAGATCTTAAAATTTCAAGCCATCCTTACTGGAAATTAAGAAGACCCAAAAGAAGGTAAAACCTGTCCTACACTATAAAGCAAAGGGTTTTTAAGACAATATTTAAGATAAATTTTAGGTAAATTGTTTTAAATTGAGACAAAAAAAGGTTTGTGTATTGTTTTAAGTATCCTATAAGGGGTGTCTCAAATTATTGTCTTAAAAAATTGTTTTTATAAAGACAATATATAACAAAAACATTATTTTGTTTTAGGAGACAATTTCATTTTTGTCTCTCTAAATACAATGATTGAGATTAAAGATATATGTCTTTAATCCTAGCTATTGTCTCTCTAGAGGTAAGACAACATAAAATAATAAATCTAGAAAAATATCTCACCATTGAAATAAATCATTATAAAAAGTAATTAATTAAAAACAAACTACAATATCATTGATGAATTCATGTTTGGGCAGAGTGGAATCGAACCACCAACCCCACTCTTCCAATGAGCTAGCAACCTTTAAATTATTATGTGAGTTATGACACCTATTTTGTTAAAGTTGACCCTACCTTTTACCTTGCCTCAACCCCATGGAAGGTTTTCAGCATAGGGAGAAAACTTGGCAGGCTTTGAACCTCGAGTGTCATTGCTACAAGAAAGAACACAACTGCAGAGTAGCACAATTGCAGAGTTGGTCGTTTCATCCAAAAAATTTGTAAAATCAATTTCATATAGTTTGTTTCTCTAGACTTAGTGGAGAATAATATGAAAGATGTCATATCTTTAGGGAGACTACCTATGGCACAAGAAATGCTTTGTAACTTTACTAAGTCTAAAATGCATGGACATGTACCTTCTCTTTGAAATTCCTGGAAAAATGGTCTTCAAATTTGGCATGTCATTTTCTGCAACTGCTATTAAAAAGGATCCCAAGTTGAGTACCTCATTATAGGGAAGAAGAAAAGGGTCTGTTATTATCACACAGACACAGTCATAGTAAATTTCTTCCACCAACCTTAGACTTCTTACTTGATAGCGCATGGGGAAAAGGGAATATTTACTCTCCTTCATGTGATTTATGTAGGATATTTCCTTTTCTATTTCTGGAGGTAAGTTCTCATAGATCTTTGTGGTGAGGTTCTTGTTTTTCCAGTATTTGAATAGAACTAGCCTTACCTTTCCATGACTACCTCGAGCAAAAATGAAAGAACTCACTATTTTCTTACCATAAACCCCACAAGACCACAAGGTGGTTGCCATAAAGACTCTAGATTGGTTTTAGGAAGAGTGCCATCCTTTCCTGAAACAAGGTAACCCTTAGATGGGTTGCCATTGCAAAGAATTTTTATGGAATTCAATCTAAGTTCTTGATGCTTTCTCTTTTGTTGTGTAAGGTCCCTACAATCAAAGTTTTTCCTTTGTCAATAAGATAGAGATTATTATAGAACAATTACGTTACCTACCATATAAGAAATAGAGACAGAATAAATAGAGCAAATAATAAATGTATCTGAAGTATAACTTCTTTGCTTTTGGAAAACTAACATAAAAATGATTATAAAATATATATTTCTATTATTTGATAAGAAACACAGAAAAAACAAATAGACCTTTATAATCTTATATTATACAATTTTAAAAAACCATAAAAAGAACTACAACAATTAATAGTCACATTATGTCGTCATGCATGTGGAGGGCCATGTTCATGTGCAATATTACTAGCCTTGGAGAACCTCATAACAACATATACACTTGTTTGGGATAATGTTCTTTATGACCAGAATATTCACAACAAAATTGTTATAGGAGAGATATTTGTGAAAGAAATGAAATCATTTCCAGTATCAATTAGTACAAGGACTAGAAATATGGAATATAATTTCCTTTGTAAATTGAGAGCAAAATGAACTTAGAAAAGGGGATTTAGACAATATCTCACAGTATAGTAAGGTTGAAAAAATTGGTCAACTGGTATGGCACCTACCCTGAGAAATTGTTTTTATTGAATACCATGTATATGATCCAACTCGAGTTACTTTTAGATAAACACAAACTAATGTTTTCTAGCATTGAACCTTCATGATGATTTCCATTAGGATTTATGTCCCAACAAAATACAACCTAATATTGTAAAATACCTGCATCAAAAATCCACAAAATTTTATGACTAATGTGTACTGCATCACTAGATTTGAATATGCTTCTACCATGAAAACATAAAGGTACGATTCAAACAGTTGTTCCAACTTCTCCCATTCAAGTGGAATCTACCTTGTAAGTGGATTCTCATTTAGATACCTACATATCAATGTACCAGTCACTACCAATTAGGATTTTCTTATCATTGAAATCCAATTTATAACTTTGTAGAGATGCGATTTAAATGTTTTACAAGTATCTCAAGTTTTTCATGTTCCCCAATTTTGGTAGAATAGATCATGTGAGATTATTACTATGCAAATATCTGAGAAGTACAAAGGAAAGAGTAACAAAATCATTTTCTAGATATTTGAAAATGAATGAAGGATATAGTAAATATGTGGTGAACCAGAGAGTATAACTCAAGCATTTAAGTATGCAAACAACTTACAACCTCCTAATGTAAGTCAAATTGTCTAGGATGGGAGGAATTGTTCCAAAAAGATGCTTATAACTCAAATACCTATAACACATATACTAGTTTATGAGTGCGTTAAGTTATAGACCAAAATTTTATATTCAAATCAGGATCATAAAACACTGATTAATGAAATAAAGAATATGAATTGATTCTGCATAAGAAACATATTGACAAGGTCCAAAAAAAAATATTGGTTTTGATTGAGCTAAGATTGCATGCATTTTGTGGGCAAAGGTTACAATTTGAATCAAATTGCAACAAAATTATGTAGAAGTTGGGGTCTGACAAACACTTTACTTATAGAAAATCCAAAGCCTACATGACACCATTCGATTCTGGAATCCTTCCTGCCACATTGTTTGCTAGTAGTGACCCATGGAAACTACTTCAAAATTGGGCTATGACAACAAAATCAAGAAATTTAATGCCATTCCTTGGATGGTACATACCATGCAACTAACTAAATACTTATCTAGCCTGATGTCACATCCCTCCCTATTTAACAAAAAAATTATGATACTTACTCTCTTTCACTAGCATAATATATGAATGATAAAATATGGATCAGTGTTCGTATAAGACACTAGAACACAACTTAGCTCTAGTAAATTTTATACTTACAGAGTAGTCACGTATAGAAACCTGATGTTGAAGGGGATACATCGTGTGAGTTGATTGTATGCAAAATCCTTGATATCAGCTCCAATACAACAATTCTTCAATATGCATAAAAAATCCATGCATCAAAACATATCTATCAACCCATTTGGCCATTGATAACTCAATTGGTAAAGATTAGAAAAGCATACAAATCTCAAAGCTTGTTAAGTTTCCAATATTATTAGGAATAGTGCCTCTGAAGTTATTTCTTCACACATCACTACGTGACAAAAGTTAAAATCTCTAAGGGTCAAATAAATTTATGTTGCTACCAATAATATTGTATGTAAAATTCCTTGATGAACTATAACTACTACATCAATATGCAACAATTTAGAAATAAATGCTTTTAAAATTCTACATCTCCATAGAAGATACAAATGTAGTGAATTACAAGCACAACAATCTTGTGAATAGACACATATTTGGGGAGAGGTTTGCAACTAAGGAGTGGTCATGCAACCCCTGGAAATTATAAAAATATGATAATCTTAGATAGAAGATCAAAATTTTGGTTTCCAAGAATGGGCAAGAATAATACTGGTTAAATTGAGATTTTCATAAGTTTCCTTTGAATCTTTAACCGAAAAATAATGACACATTTTGCATAAGAAGGAAATATAGCATATAATCATAAAGGATCCAAGTTCTTATGAATATTGAAAAGATTTGTTCTAATAGATGAGCTTAGGGATGTTTCGAATTAATTTTTTATGTGCCAAGTCCCTAGAAATATGCAAAAACATATATATTAATGGCAAGATCTCTAGACTCCAGGGTTTCCACATCCAATAAAAAGCTTTGACAAGTAAAGAACTGAAAAGAGAGTAGAACCCAAATTAGCATGCCCAACTTACATAACATTCAAGTTTTCAATCTTAAACAAAATTGAAGGAATAGGTCCCATTAACTTGTTTTTCTTCACAATCTTGTAAATTTGGTCAATTTGTTGAGGCAAATGCCATTATTTTTTGATACGTGTGAAAATACAAAAACATTTACAAACTGGACAAAACCCTCTATAGGATATAACAAGCATTGCACACTGCAATAATTACATTTGTTCAAGTTCCTTCAACTTCAATATTAAAAAATTAATGCCTCCATATAAATTATAATAAGATACATATTTGTAACAACATTTAATATGAAATCAACTCACATCATTCTATGAAACCATTAGAATAATGACTCTTTGATTTGACAAGAGAGATGTTTAGAGGCACATAGTAGACTGGTGAGTCATATTATATCTCATCAAATGGCATTCTTGTTTTCAGCATAATACTTGACAGTGGCCCATTTATTTATAAAAATAATAATATAGAAACCTTCAACCAAAGTATGAGTGTTGGATATGATCTAATATGCTTAAACAAAATTATAATTGAATATTATTTTAGTTTCGATATGTAAATGTTGGAAATGAGAACTTCCTGCATTGAGACAAATGTTGAACCTATCCTATGATCAAAATATGAGAAAAAAAAATCTTAGGATTTTAAATGGAGAACAATCACCAACATAGTCTGGAATTTGGCTAGAGAGACCATTTCTTTGAAGGTCACTACATACACAACACAATAAATCAAATAAGATTACCATAATATTATAAATATATGCTCCATATAACATGAATTTTAATAATCAAATTAAATTAAAACCCAAACAACATGAAAAAAATATACATTAGACGTCTTGATTCACATACATCAATTCTAGACGTTTCAAATTGCCAATGACTAGGGATATTTTTTTCCAAGATTTAGTTGATAAAGGTTCCTACATGGCACAAACTAGAGAAAATACAAACACATAAAGTAGATCTTAAATAAACAATCATAAAAAGTTGGTGTATAAATAATAAACACTAAATTCCCAATACCAACATTCTTATTTCTAATGTTATAACACTATGTATTGGCCTTGTCTTATATAACATCAATTATGATGAAAATAAAATGAAAACTTATAGTGAAACAAAATTGAAGATGACATTGTTGTACGTTACACCCCTCGAGCGGTAGTGATCATTTGATCTTGGTTGTACAAATTGTTATAGTGTCAGGAAACAAAATCTTAATTTCCGGTAGAGGTTTACCTATAGACATTAAATTAAGAAAACTTGTAAATAAACCAAGAACTACCTTAGTTGCTTAACTACATTACCCAATATAAAACTCACTAAAAAATACAAATATATTGTACTCCCATGACAACAATGTGATAGGTAGTGTCCTTTCCTTGATGGGTTTTTCAGTATAAGAAATCGAACATTTATTTAAGAAAGTAAGAAGTTGTTATTGGGTTCACTTACCATCATCTAATGGGTTCACCCATGTTCCCTTTGAGGGAAAATTCAGTTCCCATGAATCAAACCCAAAGATTACTATTTTATTATATAGTTCATAGTGTAAATGAACTTGTTGGGGAGTACCATTGAGTAAAATGAGGCAACCTCCATCTGTACCAAATTTAGGTTTTGGGAAGTAGCTCTTCAGAGTAAAAAGCAATACAAGGGACATGAATCAATCAATAGTGGACTTTTCCTTGTGAAAAGTACATGTCTATCCAAAGGTTGCTTACTTCCTACTAATACATTGTCAGTATTTAACTGCAACAATCTAAATAGTTATAAATTAAAACTATTACTAAAGCCACAAAAGGTTTAATCAATGAAAATATGAGAGAAAAGGCATACAATGTTGTTAGAAATAATTGATACAAACATGATAGTTGGTAACTACATTTATAGTGGAATTGATAAAGAAACTTGCATTTCCAACACTTTTTAGTGGCTACTTTGGCCCTACAATTTACAGATTTGACTAAGAAAAAATAAAAAATAACTATTTATGTACTAAAGAATGGACCTCACATTTGAATTGTCCTCTGAAACTACTATGTGTGCAACTACAAAAATACAACACACATTAGAAAAATGGGGAGTAGAACAAATAAGCTCTTGCCAAACAACATATAACAGGAACTTAAGTGGCAGATTGTAGAAAATTACCCTACAAAAGCTACATAATGAAATTTAAAAGTGACAACAAAATAGGGATGCATCAGTGAATCTCAAAAAGTCTTTTCACTTCAAAAATATTGATGTACAAATTCCTCTGACTAAAAGACATATTATTTTTAACTTTTCCTCAGTGTGAACCAGATGAACAATTTGATCTAGACAAAGGCTTTATGACTCGATTCTCTCCTTTGGCCTCAAGAAAATGTAGAGTCCCTACTCATGTCTTCCATGCTCCTCCGAGGGTCACTTAGAAGGACCTTTCAACCCTTGACGATCTCCAAATGACATCATCAGACAATGTATTGGTGCCTTCTATGTTCTCAATGACAGATGTAGTAGTAGATATTTACCTCTTCATGTCAGCTTACATACACATAGTAGATCTTGATTATACTACTTTGTTTCCATTCTTTCTTTTTTTGATGTACTACTAATTTCATGTATATATTTTCTTTTATGATTTCAGAGTAGCCTATGCCATTCCAACAACTTAGTATCATCAAGTGTAATTTCTAGTCCCATCAACCCATATTTTCAGTTAGTCATGGGTATTATTAAAAATTATCTTTTCTCACATAACACAATATGGTTTCTCTAAAAGAAACGCGTGCCACAAATGTTAGTCAAAATTTGGCTACTTTCATGCTGGCAGGTGCATAATTCAAATCCCCTATGTGTTAGATGCATTAGTTTATACTGACAAGTTTACTAGATACATCATATATAAATATGGTGGAACATATAATAGGTTTCTCTGCAAGGTTGTGGAGGATTTTCTTGGGAAAAAGGAACAATATGGTTTCATAAAAAAATGTAGTTATATTTCAGGGCACCAAAATTATGACTTCTTTTTCCTGCAATTGGTATGAGTTTGACATATAGGACATTCGAGTAATGCTTTGAATCATTTGGGGAATAAATGTAAATAAGACAAAAACTACCACTGAACTAGATTTTGAGATTTTTCATAAGATCAATTTCTTCCTCTCTTTCATTTTGGTAGGAGTGTATATTTAGCAAGGCATCCTGAGTCAATATATTTTAAAAATTTGTTTTACTTAGAGTTACAAGATAAAATTCCCATAACTTCAAAAATATCTAATCAATAAATAAAATATTGGCACACTTGAATTATTAGTTTAATATAACAACCTAGAGAGCTTATCACAAAATAGGGTAGTTGAAGGATACATTTCTTAAATCTACTACCTACCCAAGATAGGTTGTCAATGAGAAGGTATTAGGTCAGAGGTTCAAAGATGGTAAAGTTCCTCAAGATGACCAACCATTATAGTGACTTTTGATTGAGTAACCATCCAATCAGATTAAAAGTAATATGGGTATATACACAAGGTTTTCCTTTAAAAACTATTTCTTGAAGCTACCTTAAATGACTAGATAGAATATCTGAAACCAAAATCTAGTGACTCTAGAATTTTCTTGCAGTGGTCCACTCTTTGATACTGGTTTGAAGAAAAATAAATTAGACAATCTATCTAAAACCTCTACTTTTGAGTGTAAGGCTCTTGTAACCTAATTTTAAAGACAAAAATGTCACTATTTTAACCATTAGAAAATATTCAAAGATTGCAAATTAGAAAAACTTCTAAGAAAATATAGGTTTCAATTGTCAAGCTCCTTTTATGTATTCTTTCCCACACAAAAATGGGATAGCAAGAATGTTTGCATTTTATAAAGGTTTTAAGCTATTAACTTACACGAACCAACCAATTTCACATCCAAAAAAACGAAGCGGTTCATCATATAGTCCACCATAAAGATACAAGTCTATCAAATACTCATCACCATTAATTATGATCAATGTATACTTTTCTCCAGGTGGATTCACAATTATTTCTTTATGCACAACTCCTAGATCAATATTCAAATAAGACAATATTTTCAATTCTTCCAACTCATCTAAATAGTGATCAATAAAGGTAGCTATTGAGGAGCATAACACATATTTTTAACATTGTAAGAATTCCCAAGAAAATTTGTAAAGAGAAGTGTCGTAAATACACAGGACCATTAAGAATGTTGGAAATATGGTAGCCATAGTTAGTATTTCCATCATAAAGAAAATGGAAATTTTGAACTTAAAATATGCCTCCTAAAATACATTAAGTTGGTCTTTGTTTGTGCAAGTTGGATGGGCCCCTAAGAGGCACCCATTGAACCCCTTTGAAGAGTTTTATAAAGGATATCACTTCTCCTCATTTGGCACATCAATTTGTGTATTTCTTATCTTCGATTTTGTGAAGTTAGAAGTTGAAAGTGGTAGGGGGAGGAGGGATTCTGAAGGAGGGCTTGCCATTTGGCTTGTCACTTGATCTTATTGGTTACTAGTTTGGCTATTATATTTATATTATTTCTAATGTATTGATGAATCTTGAACTCTCTCTTTGTCATAAGGAAATATTTTTGGATTTTACCCTTATGGGTTTTTCCCCAACCTTAGACCTCAATTTCCTATGTCTCCTATTTGATTATCCAATAGTTATCTTTACTACTCTTTCATGTTCAATGGTTGGAATTTTCTCTTGTACAACTACATAATGATGTTGAATATTATTGATGCTAACTAATCATTGGAAATAGTTAACTGTTGAAGGAATTTATTTTTTTAGTTTCTCTGAACCCTAAAAAAAATGAAAAAAAGAGTTATTAGTTGAGAAAAACACATCATTGTTTCATATACTTTTGTTTAAAAAAAATTCAAGCATTTAAAAATGTAAAATGATCAAACGAAGAAATAGAATAAATATGTCATAAGCTCATAGCAATTGAGATTTTGCAATTTTCTCCAACTCATATGAAAGATGTTGCTTTGAAAGTTATTACAAATATTTTTGTCCTTTGATGTTACCAGAACACCTATTTTAATCATCCACTGAAGTCTTGAATCCAAATTATGGCCAGAACAATATGTCATCAATCTTATGCTCTTCACCTTGATCTTTTCCCATAGAAACTCTATCCCCTCTATCTTGGTTGCTAAACAATTTTTCAAGTTGTTGGTTATCAGTTTGCTCAAAATCAACAACATAAATTACCAATCATCCATTAATCTATCCACATTGTACTCATGTTGAACAATCAATCGCTAGTAGTTATTGGAGATATTAGTGCTACTTAATTCTAAGCACATCCATCTTGATCAATCAATA
Organism: Pinus taeda; assembly: GCA_000404065.3. NCBI lineage: Eukaryota > Viridiplantae > Streptophyta > Pinopsida > Pinales > Pinaceae > Pinus > Pinus taeda. Next base: position 13,228 of record APFE030749364.1, read on the forward strand.
GTGAGTTCACTATTCAAAATATTAGTCAATATTTTGGTGCTCAATGGATGTGAAGTATGTGGCCAAATTTTATTTTTATTTTTTATTTTTAAGGAAAGATCTAATTTGAGCACATAAAAAAGGACCTTTTTTCAATATTTTACACAAAATCTAGACAATAGACATCTATAGGCAACAAAATAGGAGACTTGACTAGAATTAAATGAAATATGACAAATAATAATAATTATGACCATTATTGAATAAATGAGAGATCCTAATTACCTGGTACTTGATTTGGTTTACTACATTTTGAATTTCTCAGTATTCACATTATACCTATCCCAATCCAATTAACAAGATTGAAAAATAGTGAGCTATTGAAGTCACTGGGACTGCTTATTCTTGTTTACCAAGAAAGTGCTTGAGCTATTGAAATCACCACAATTTCTTATTGTTTTTTATGATGAAAGTGCCTGAGCTATTGACTCAAGCCACTTCTTATTATTGTTTTCCATGAAACTGCCTGGTGGTTATTGTATAGTTTAACATGAAAACATTATCTTCCTATCTAGCATACCGAAATTATCGGTGAAATATTGTCTACCGAAATTATGGGATGATATTACTAATTGATACAAATCTAGTCGTATACAAAATGAGATAGTCCATATAGATAAATGGCCTACCAGAATTATGAGTAAAATATTACTTACAAAAGTTACGAGATTATGGGAGATGCTTTCACCAAAATTAATATGAAAGTGATACAAAATTAGTAACTAAAAAATAGAAATAAAAACAAAAGAACCCATAGAAATAAAAACAAAACAAGCTTTCTTTGAGCCTTAAGTCAGCAAAATCATCACATAAGCTGGGATTAGGCCTCCTATGACCTTCATACCCTTAACACCATTCTAACCCTCTTCCTCTGTACTTGTCTCCCCTAGCAAAGAACAAATGAATATTAACAGTTGCATGCGACAATTATAATACTCCCTAGATCAAATTCCATGCTCAGTTACTTTAGATCATCACATGTGATAAATAGGGTTAGGGTGGGTTTCTTTTGTAAGAAAAATGTGTTAATGAGTAGCTAAAGGATTTCATGTCACTTTACAAGCATATTTCAATTCATTCTTTCATTCCTTAAAATAGGTAGCCTTCCCTTTCGTTCAGAAACGATACTTTTCCATCCTCCAATTGGTAGTGAGACTTCTTCTAGTCAATAGAAGATTGGTTTGAGAAACCATAGTGGTCTATCGGCCTAGTTAAGCAATGACAATAGGAGACCATTGCTTCTATTTGTGAATATAGCATTGTCACCTCCAAGTTTGTACTAACCTCGGGTTGATGAAGTAAAGTTAGTAGCCCAAAGAGTAGTAGCATTCTTGCTACAATACTGGTGCTCATCAGTTTAGTACCTTAATGTACTATGATCCAGTGATATTTATCAACTAGCAGATCCTCCATCTTGAATTTCCACAACTCAAAACTCTAACCATTAAATTTCTTTATCTCTATATTTCCAATGCTTGCCATCATCTTTCACCACAAGAATTGATCCCACAGACATCCTAGTAAACAGGGTCTACCACAAGCCCAATCAAAAACCCTCAGCAGTAAAGGCATCCCCTTGAAGCCAAAAATAATTCTTATACCAAATGTAGGTTTTAATCCTGTACAAAAATTGCCTACAGATGAATTCTAAAAAACTGAAAATAAATAATGGAGAGCAGCATAAAACATATATACACAAAGATTTTCTACAGGATCCCAAAACTGAGACTACCATATTGATTTTTCATTATATTTCCCTTTTACTACAATACATATATATACATGTCAAAGCATCCATAAACCTCAATCCATTATCCCTGAATTAGAAGATAATCATAGTTCCCTTGACCACATCTACAAAATACCATGGAAAGAAAACCATCATGCCCAAAACCATGTGCGAAATCCATACACAAAACCATAGGTAGGACTGGCAACCTAATATACGATCCAAAAAAAAATTCATGGGGCACTGTCCCAGACCCTGTGTAGGTGGCCTACAACCCCCTTCTGTACCTGGCGAAATGTACAATGGGGGCTACCCAAGCCCCTCCCCCGTGTGGGGTAGTCATGGAAACAATATAGTGCACACCCAAAAAAAATTACATCATGAAAGAAATTACCATCATCAAAGTGGCAATATTAATAATCACATCATTAGACATCGAAAGACTCTGGAAACCCTATAGGGTGAAGTAAATATTTAATTTTATTATTAAATTGTTGTAAGGGTGTTCACCCCTCACTCAATGGTTATAAGGGAGTCTATCCCTTGACCATTGTCATAAAATATTACATATAAAAATCTCATAGATCCAACATAACTATCTGTAAGCTATTACAATCATCATGATATCATTTTCCCATGAATCTTCAATCTATATGTTTTTTTGGTCACTGTTTCCATGAGTGGATCATCCTACAGGTAGAATTCCTCAATATGTATAGAATAAAAAATATTCATCTACCACAGTGTTAAACATGAGCTATCCATTACACAAGTCACCATCCTTTCCTTCCATTGTTGTCGTCAACACACTTATTCTTGTGCCGTTAACAAGCTTTCAAAAGAACTAGCCCAACAAGCAATTTTATTTGATCTTACTATTATTGTTTTATTTTCTGAAGGGATTGCCACAATAGATTATACACTTATGAATGTGAATGCATGCTCTTTTTCATAAACATCATTTGCACAAGAGAGCTATTCACGGTGGCTATTATGTATAAAAATGCAAGCTCTATTTCAAACAAAGTTAACATAATAGTTATAATTTATTGCATCCAACTACTTGTCCTATCCAACTAGAAAATGACATGATAGATTTTTCTTCTTGCATGTGAAACATATATTTATTTCCAAAGGAAACTAACTAAATATTGCATGGAAAAAAACAAATTTCTTTCCAAGGTGTCAAACACATAACCTTTATTTTTTCATGCATGCAAAGAGACATTTTATTCTTACCAAAAGATCTAGCCTACTAACTATACATAATATTCCCCCAAAATAAATATAACACCATAACTAATCCCTTTAGGTGTGAAAATACATATAATTTTTCTGAAAAGAAGTCTAACACAGTCAATATAATGTTATTGCACCTTCCTTTTCTCTAGAAACATAATACCAAAATTATACTTTTCCATGCATGCAACTGTATATGTTTCTAAAGAATCTTCGAAAGGAATCTGAACATAATAAAGCATGCAATTATCAATTTTCCTCTCTAAGAATCTAATTCAATAATGCATACAAGGACATGTTTTTCTCTTCTCTTCTTTTTGACGAGTTTTAACACAACATATACTCCCTTGCATACCAATATATCTATTTATTTTCCAAGGAATTTAACACACAACTTATTATTTTTCCAAAAGTTTGCTAACTCACTAGCTATTATGCATGCAATACAAAATTGTTTTCTATCATTTAACACATGAGAAAAATATTGTAATATTTCCTCAAGAAATATCATGAATAACAAATCCCTCTCAAAAAGTACAACCAATTAAATTTTATGCAAAGGTTTTATGTGAACTGTTTCTCAAAAAAGGTAATTATCTCTTTCTACGCAACTTGAGCTTCTCATGCATGTAAAATCACATATTTATTTCGAGTAGATCCAATATATGTGATATTATTCTTATGAACATAAGAAAATATTCTCTTTAAGATTCTGATATTTCTCTTTAAAAATATAATGCATATGCATAATGAGAACATCCTTGGTAATCTTTTAAATGAAATAATTTATTTCACTTTAAGAAATATAAAACTTACTAGTTATTTGCATGTGCATTAAATTAATTTATTCATTTTCAAGAGCATTAGAAAAATAGTTATCTATATATGTACATAAACAAGCATTCTTATTCGACTGAAAATCAAATGGAAGCACTCTATTTTACTTTATTTTTCTTGTTTTAGTCAACAACTTTGGACGCAGTTTCTAAACATCTAGAAACACATTTTTGAAAAACAAAATAGGTTTTGGTTGGGAACATATTCCCTAAATAAAAACGTTCTCACTTTTTTATAAAGGTATCACATTTTGGAAGATTAGAATGAATATTTGCAACCCATGTTTCCAAATATAAATATTAAATAATTTTCTGTTTTAGTCATCAACTTTGGACACAGTTTTTGAGAAGTTCAATTTTTTTTTTCACATATGCAAGATGTTTTCGGTGAGAAGAAACTAATTTACAAAAACCTCTTTCATTTTTTACACGTGTCATGGTTTAGGAGATACGAAGAATTATTAGAACTTATTTTCCTATAACTCATAAATGCACACAATTATTTAGCCATAAAAATATTTTAAAAATTCAATGGACATGAAATATTTTAAGAGTTCAATAAAAAAACACTTATTCCTCTATATAGGAAAGTCAATGGAGGTTTTCCTAAGAAAATAATCTCGAGTCTTTATCGAATGAAAATTTTCAAGCAACTAAATTTGATTCTTATTTCTTCATGCACCATATGAAAACAAAATAATATTTCTCAAAGAGAATAGTTATTTACCTTTTGACCCATTCTTTGAATCCCTCCTTCCTCCTTGCTCTCTCTTGGCTTTCCTCCACATATAATTTTCCATTAGTTCTCATATTTTCCCATAGGCTTAAAATAAGTAGAATTAAGAAAATGATATAGCTTTTCTAAATCCTAAAAGCATTCCATAAATCACTCCATAAATCATATTTTTTCTGAATCCTAAAATGACTCCATAAATCATATTTTTCTAAACTCTAAAATCACCCAATAAATCATCCATAAATCTCTCATGTCTTTTTCAAGGTAGATTTGACTTTTCCTTATGGAGAATATATTATTTATCCCTATCTTTTCTAAAACTATCTCTCATTGGTTCTAAAATAGAAAAATATACTACTTTGAAAATATAATTTATTTACATAGAAGAGTATAAATTATTGTCAATATAAGAATTAAGAATTTATTATTGTAATATTCTTGTAATTAATAATTAGAATAATATTTTTGTTATAATAATATTATTCTTCTTACAATCATATGTATATAAGAATTAATAATATTTAATTATACAACAACACTCATTTCATGAGATTTTTTGCGGTATCTTACACTAGGGATATTACATTTCTAGACATGGCTTCGACTACCACTTAGGCCCACTGTTGTTTTATGTCTAAAAATAAAAATATTCAAAAATGAAAATGTAGGTGTTTTACATCTCCTCCCCTTTTAAAAATAAACAACATCACTGGATTTTTTTGTTCAATTCTTCTCCTTTTGCAACAATGATGGAAACACCTCCTACATTCTGTATTCCATTTCTCAATTGGTCTCCTCGTGTTTAAAGGTCTTCGATTATATTTCAACCTCATCGATCTCTCAATTTCAAAGCAATGTCTCTCTTTGATCTAATATATGAAGCGATTATGGAAGTAAATTTCCTTCTTGTTCGACTTGTATCAAATTCCAATCAATTATGTGAGAGTTATCATGGACATATTGTTTTAACAAAGACACATGAAAAGCATTATGTATTTTTATGTCGTTGGACAATGCTAGTTAGTATGATACTTGTCTAACTCCGTCTAATATTTCAAAAGGACCATAGAACCATGGTGCTAATTTATCATAGGTCCCCATCCTCAAGGTGTTTTTCCTTGCTTTAACTATTATAAATATGTCCTCTTCGACATTAAATTCCCTGTTGGTTCTTTTATTATTAGCATATTTTTTTTCTACCCTCTGCAATTTATAAATTCTACTTAACTTTTCACACTACATGTTCCATCTCCTGCAACTCTTATCGCCCTAAAATTATCCTATCTTCCGGTTCACTCCAGCTAAGAAGTGTGTTGTATTTCCTTCGATACAATGCTTCAAATTGACTCATCTTCAAAGAAGCTTGATATCTATTGGTATAATAAAAATTTACTAGTTCAAAAAAATATTCCCATTTGGTATGCTTTACCATTATATACATTGTTAACATGTTCTCTAGAATTTGGTTTGTTATCTCCATTTGTACATCAATTTGGGCATGAAGTTGTACTAAAATTTAGCCGAGTCTCCATTCCCCCAAACAAAGCCTTCCAAAATTTGGAAGTGAATTTAGCATCACTATCATATATTACCATCTTTGGTACACCACGTAATAAAAAATTCTCCTTCATAGAGATATTCGAAATATGAGTCATCCCAAATGTAGATTGTACTGGTATAAAGAGTGTTTTCTTGCTTAGTTTTCCTCTAACACCTTGATGGAATCATGTTGTTGCCTTGCTCTTGGAGGTCTTATAATAAATTATAAGGAAATCACTTCCCATTTCCATTCCAGAATGGGTGTTGGATTTAATAGTCCGGTTTTATGTTTGTGTTCTACCTTCACTTATTGAGACTCTAGACATTTGGACAAATATTCAACTACTTCATTTTTCATACCATTCCAATAAAACTCTTTCGTTTGTTTAGTTATCATCTTTTGATAATTGGGGTGTCCAGCATAGTGTTTCTTATGATCGTCATTTAATATCAATTGTTTTAAGGAACTTGTATTTGGAATGTACAATATATTTTTGTAAGCCAATGATTTTTCTACATTCTTAGCATAGCCTAGAACTTCTTCTTGTTGCAATTTTCACTAAATTTTCCAATAAGTTTTATCCTCATGTATTGAATATTTTATTTGTTCAACAAATTCTATAATGACACTACTAAAAAAATCCCCATGATTGAATTTTCATGTCTACATAAAGCATCTACTAGTTTATTTCTTTATCTTTAATATGTTTGATATCAAATTCAAATTCAATAAGAAAATCCATTCACCTATCTTGTCTAGCATTAATATATAGCTAAATAAAGAAAATATTTTAGGCTAATGTGATATGTCACCAATGTGAATTTTTTACCCAAAAATTAGTGTCTCCACATTTTTAAGGCATCTATTACACTTGCAAACTCTAATTCATATATTGCATAGTTATTTTCATGTGGTTTTAGTTATCTAGATTCATATGCCACTACATAATTATCCTAGAGTAAGATTCCACCTAAACCCTCCAAACAAGCATTTTTACATACAAAAAATTCCTTTCTTGGATCTGCAATTCTCAAAATAGGTCTTTCTGTTAATAAATGTTTCACTTTATCAAAACTTTCCTGACACTTGGTTGTCCAATAAAATTTTGTTCCTTTATTTTGTAATGAAGTGATAGGATAGGCCATCTTTGAAAATCCTTCAATAAATCTTCTGTAGTATCCTATAATTCTCAAGAAGCATTGAATATCCAACACATATTTAGGTATGGGTTGGTTCAAAATGGACATAACATTTCAAGATCATCAGAAAATCTATCTTTTGAAATGGCATGGCCTAGGTATTGTATTCTATCTTGGTAGAATTCACATTTACTAGATTTTGCATACAATTGATTCTCTGTTAAAGTTTGCAGTACTAGTATCAAATGTTATTTATGCTATTCTTCACTTTTAGAATACATCATAATGCCATCTAAAAATTCTAGCACAAGTTTATCAAGGTACTTATTGAGCACATAAATGTTGTTGGTGCATTGGTAAGGCCAAATGGTAACACAACAAATTTGTAGTGACCATATCTGGTTTGAAAAGTTGTTTTATGATTGTCTTCATCATTAGTTATTAACTGGTGATACCTGGTTCTCAAATCTTACTTTGAGAATATTATTTCCCCTCTTACTTGATCAAATAGATGATTAATGCGGGGTAGCGGGTATTTATTTTTAATGGTTAATTTTTTTAACTGTATGCAATTTATGCATATTTTCAGTGATCCATCCTTCTTCTTCACAAATAACACTGTGGTCCCCATGGGGAAATATTGGGTCTAATATATCCCTTATTGAGTAGTTCCTTTAATTGCATCTTTAGTTCTAATAAGTCTAGAATACTCATTCGCTAAGGTTCTCTAAACACTAGGGTAGCTCCTAACACTAAATAAATGGAGAAATCTATGTCTCTGTGGGGAGGTAGTCCTAGAATATCTTCTTAAAATAATTTCTTAGGGCTTCTAATAGTTGGAAATTCAATTAAATTTTGTATTTTTGGTTTCTTCCCATTTTCTTCAACCTAAACAACAAAAAATTGACAACCTTTTCCTGCACACATTTTCAGCTGCAATGTTGAAATATTTCTGACTAAGATTGGTTTTGGTATGCCTTTTATCAACTATGTTATTCCTACTTTATTTACATTTCTCATTATATTCTCTAAGTAGTTTATTACAACTTTGTGTTTTCTCAACCAATCCGTACCTATTAAGACATGATATGACACTTATTTTTGGAATGTTTCTTGCAATGTCATTTAATATTGTTGCTTCATGTATTGCCTGTATATTTTGAAGATATCTTGAGTTATGTGGATAGTCCCTCAAAATGCGAGTTCTTCCACACCCCAAATTTTTTGAAGGTTCTCTTTCTTCAACCTCAACTATTTTTTTATTCAGCTTTCTCTGTTTTAATCTATTTTGAGATTGGGCAGGTAGGGTTGAATTACCTCTATTGAACCTCTACGTTGGCGATCCATTCCAAAATTTTTAAGATATACAATTTTTGTCTCTTTGTTATTTATATCCTTACTCTACCAAGCTTTTTAGCTTTTCCTCTATTCCTAAATTGTTGGTAAGAAAGCCTTGCTTTTCTCATTGCTTCATCTATTGTTTTAAGATTG
>APFE030749364.1:50418-86028 GCA_000404065.3 Pinus taeda
ATACAACTGATATTTCAATTACATGTAGTCTAGGCATGGGCGTAGCCATCCAAAAGACATATGAAGAAGGTCTGTGGTATGGACGCAACCACCCAGCTGAAGAGACCATAAGGATAAGAGATATGGTTGCAGCCATCCTTAAGAGACTCAGGTATGGTCACAACCATCCATCAATGAGTCATGTAATGATGTCCCACAAAATCGCAACCTGGCCCACAATGAACTAGAACCAGGGTCTTGTGCTCCATCCAAACCCGAACAAAGTACAAGTTCAAACATGTGAATATAGGAGTCGAAGTCGAACATGCTTGAACATCGTCCGATTACCAGCCAATGATGAAAGTTGTTAACAGACGCGAGAGGGGCCACCAATGATGACGATGGTCCTCAAGGTACTATAGGTACAATCCACGGTGTGTGAATGAATGAGCCGGTGTCGAACACCCACGGAGTCATCCGATCGGAGGCCAATGATGAAAACCTCACGTCGAACACGAAGAACCTGCCATTGAGGCATGCAGGCTCTAAGGTACCTGAAGGGAGTCTCTAGGTCACTCCTGGATAATGAACTGAAGTCGACAGGAAGTGATCTTTACCGAAGGTGGGCCATAATGTTTCCCACATCATCGACACGAGACAGGAAGAGACAATATGTTTTGTGTGAAAAATCAGAGGGAGGTTATATTTGCAGAGGCCAACTTCTCTCGAACATATCGGCAGCACAATGACAGATTTGGTAGTATTTGGGGGTCAAATGATCAGAGGTCGTAATGAAAGGACAATGAGCAGATGAATGGCCAAATAGGATAACCCAAACCCATGGAGGCAAAAGTGAAGAAAAATGAGATGTCCCCACCCAGACGCGAATGCAAACAGTGCCATGTTCAAGAGCGACATACTGCTGATGATGACGATTACAGTTCCTTTATTTCCCCCACCATTTCTGGCGAGTACCCCGGTTATTTTTGGATGACAAGCTTGACGGGGATAGCATATGCTTGGAGAGTGTCATTTCAATGGAGCCCGATGTCATTAAATTTTAACGAGTCTGACAAAGGAAGAAACTCAGCGTCTTTTCTTGTTTAGAGAGTCTGAAAAGACAGCAGAAAAAAACTCCAGGGGGGGTCCTTTTTTGTAAAGTTGTGTCTCTCGAGCTCGAAAAGGTATAAAACAATGCGCGAAAGAGCCGCCCAATCATTACGATCGAGGATTACTTTTCATAAGTAGTGATTTCGATCTGAAAAAGTAAAAAAGCGATTGAAATCACGTCGTTTTGTTTCTAGTAACGAACCTGAAACGACAAAGGTCTGACAATCTTTTCGTTTTTACACGGTCGGAAAAGGGTTTAAAGACGACCGCCTCTTATTTACGTTTAACGAGTCAAGAGGGACAACTCGGCAATCTTTTCGTCTTTAAACGGTCAGAAAAGAGCTGAAAGAAGACCTCCATTTTTATTGTATTTAACGAGTCAAAAAAGAAAAATACTCGGCAATCTTTTCATATTTTACAAGTCAGAAAAGAGCTTAAAGGTGACTTGGGTATGGGTTCATTTTTACACAAGCTTGAACCATAGAGAACTCTGCTTGGATTCGGTTTTATGTTTACACAAGCTTGAAACGAAAAACTATGCTTGTTATAAGTTCGCACGCCCCCAGCATAATGACGCAAAACGAGGTACATGCCCCCCAAGCTTCATTGCATTCAACAAAGTGGATGGAATGAAGGTTCGCTTTCGAGATCTTGGAAAGACTCGACTTGGATTTTACGAGATCTTAAGCACAAAACTCGATTTGGAAAGGGAGTTGTTTCATTTTTTAATGAGGTTGACATAGTAAAAGAACTATCCTCATAACCCTTATTTCATTTTTTAACGAGTTTGACACAAGATCAGGAACTATGCTCCGCCCAGACCTAATTTCATTTGTTAGGGAGCTTGACATAGGAAATGAACTATGCTCCGACCAATCCTAGTTTCATTTTTTAAGGAGCTTGACATAGGAAAACAAACTATGCTCCAACCAATCCTAGTTTCATTTTTTAAGGAGCTTGACATAGGAAAACGAACTATGCTCCGACTAGAACTTCATCATAATGAACAGGAAGTTAGGGCTTCCAAGAGTGGTGCCCCCAGTGGGAGGTCAATGTCTCGGAAGTCAGGACCCAATGCCCCCAGGAAACTATGCACATCGGCGGCATTGCTAGATATTGGCACGGGAGAGGTGGCCACGTAGTTGATCTGGGGTGAGACAGATGCAACTGGTGGATGAGAACCAAGAGGCAAGGACAATTGTGCCGGAGGGGCTTGTGGATGAACGAACGATAATTGATCCATTGTCACTATTCTTCCATCGTGTGGAAAGCAAACCACACGGAAAAGTGAAGAAACAAGGGCTCCCATGGCATACACATAGTCACGACCAAGGAGAAGACTGAAGTCTAAAGAACCTTGGGTAACCGAGACGTCTATATAGACAGTCTTGCCTCCCAAAGTGATAAGGAACTTTGGAAGGATCCCTAATGGTTGACTCGTTCCTCTGTCAAAAGCAGTGGGATTCGGTGCGACAAGTACAAGTGATGGGGAACCCAAAGCCTGCCAAGTAGTAACGGGCATAAGACTAACTGATGCTCCTTCATCTAACACAGTGCCAGGCAGTGCCATATGGGAGGCATAGGCGGTGAACCAGAAAGGCACATGGGATGGAAGGGGGAGGGGTAGTCAAATGACTCCAATCGAAGGAAACGACTGAACTACTTGGTGGGGGAACCATATGGTTGCCCCCCTGCTCGAAAGGAACCGAATCGGGATTCTCCGGAGAGGCTGGGATGGGAAGACCATCATCAGGCTCAGGAGAATTCGATGAGACGAGAAGAGCATGGGAATTTTGACTCTTCCGAAACAGAGTGGATGACACTCTATCTAACCAATGGTTGGTCGGGAATAGGCTGGGCACAGCCAAGTTTGGGAAGAGGGGTCTGGACAAGAGGAGAATGTGAGACAATCTCATTATCGCGAGGTGAATGATCTGCAGCTGCAGAAAGACGTTGATATCCAATGGGGAGTTGGGGTGAGGGAGTTGGGAGACTTTCCAAAACAATGGAGGCTTTATCCATGAGTGGACAAAGGTGAAGGGGATGATTGCCTTCACAAAGTCTGCAGGGGATTCGAATCTTCCCTTTCCCGTTACCATTCCCAACTGATGAGGTAACATCGCTGTGAGCCTCAGTGGAGGATGAGGGGCGGGACGGGTCACGAGACCATACTTCTAATATCGTGGGAATGCCAGGACAATCACAAAGAAGATGGTCATCCTTGCATAATCGATAAGGAAACTTAACCTTCCGTGGAGGAGCAGAAAAGGGCCCGACTTCAGGTGTGCTCGAGGGAGAAATTGTACTTGTAACCTCTCCCTTAGGAGACTTATTCTTATTCTTCTTGTTCTTCTTCTTCTTAGCCACCTGGTTATTCGAATCGAAACTTTCACCAGGTGAAGTACAAGAAGGAGACGTAGAAGTAGGCGTCGAAGGAGAGAGGTCCACCTTAGGTTCAACATGATGTTGTGCAGGTGGAGGGACTGATGGAGTATCAGCCGACACGGTAGGAACCAAAGAGGTTGAAAACAACCAAACAGGCAACCCGACAGTTAACCCTGGAAGGGATAACGTCGCCTATAAGGAGCACCAACATTCCAAGAGGAAGGAAATGACTAGATTCCCGTCAGGAGGTGGAACTTGGGTTGGGTAAACTGGAAAAGTTTCATAGCCAAAAGAAGCTATCAAGCAATAAACACAAGATCTAACCGGTAATAGTTATGAGGCCAAATAAATTTTAAAGACAAGAACTAAATTGACCTTTTCATGTTTCGAAGTCGAGAAAAGGAAGAAAATGACTCTATCTCCTTCGAATGTTATAATGAGCACGAAGTGAACAAGACGCTCACTTACACCTTTTCTTTTAGAGGTCTGAAAGGATCAAGGTGATGTCTCGGAGATTCTAAGCAAAAAGGTTTACCAAGCAACCCGTAAAACTGCTATATACACCTTGGCAATCATATGAGAACCAAGGACTTTACGTACTGCAGTTAATCTTCCCGAATGCTGTGTTTGGTGCGTTATGGTTCACAAGGCAGCAGAATCGACTTCCTATGGATAAAGGATGCAAGCCTAATGGAGTCTCCCCATATATACGCGACAGTACATGGGAGCCCAATCCGTACTAGCACTTATCGTTTCACTATGGAGGAATCACCCAACCACTCAACGGTAAGCTACTAGGTTTAAAGACGCCGGAACACGTCTCTAGCCTAGACCTCTAGATATTCACGTTAAGTTCCAATGCATTTTTAGATAAATTTGGTTAATTTTACGGTTGATCTTGAATTAAGTTTTAGTTTCAGGTCCTACCGTATGATCTCTCAAAAACACCTAAATGCAACTATATGCCGAAGATCATCATTTTGTTCAATGAATTCTAACTATAAGAAGTTTAAGAATCTTTCAAACAAACAAAACGAATTCAAGCAATCACGCAACCTTATGCAACTAACAACAAGGAAATGAAACTTTTCTCTTCAAAGCACAAAACAACGAAATGTTCTTTTCCTTTCAACTATTAAATGCAAAAGACACTAGTTTGCTTTACTTTTCAATGACATAAAAGTGATTTAAAATGAATTAGAGAGACAGCAAAACTAAGTGAAAAACTAAAATCACTCAATGCACACACAAGACAATTCCCAAGTCACTAAAAACCAGTTTCCCAAATCAAAGGAAAACAAGAACTTATGAGATATGTGATCCAAGCTCAACAAGACACTAAGGAATTCAAAGGAGGAAAGCAAATCACTTGGAACACAATCAGATACTTTCGAAAATCACCAAACAAACGTGAAAACACAAACGAAGTTGGTTGGTCAACCAAGAACACAAAATCCCAAACAGGAGGCTAGACACAGATGACCACTAGATGCCCTAGGGTTTGAGTGTGAAATCAATGGAGAAAAGCGAACACTCGAAGGATGAGAGTCCAAAACTAGACAGTCGACGATTCGACACACTTCAGTAATCGCAAAAGTCAAGATAAAGTGCAAACCAAGCAACAAAAAGCAAAAGGGAAGGCTTTGCAGAAACTGAAAACAAGCAACAAACGAACCCTCGCGGAACAAGGCTTCACAAGCAAGCGTGTTACAGCTTAGACAAAATAAACAAGTCAAAAGCCAAGTGGAAAAAGCAGGGGACAGCCAAACCAAGAGGTCTAGGAAGCCAATTTGGACAAAAAAGAGTTTTACAGGATCAGCGCGGGTGACCCCTCAGCAACAAAGCAATGACAATGAAAGGTCTGTAGCAACTTGGCGCTATCAGCGTGGAAGGACACGAATAAAGGGCACTGGCCTGAAAACAGGATCAACGCGACTGTTAAATGAATAAACACGATGACAGGGAGAACAAAGAAGCAACAGTGCGATGTCAGCGCAGCTGTTCTGAAATAAAACGCGCTGAGGCTAAAAAACAAATAAAAACGAGCCAAAAATTCCCAAACCAAGGTGACAGGCTTTCAAGACAATTAAAGCAGCTCCCAGGATGAACCAGGAAACCAATCAATAGCAAATCAATCCCCAAACTTTGACAAAGAAGCAATAATCAAATCAAAAACAAGGATGAACTACAAAGAGACAAGCAAGCCTCCCCAGCGAAGTCGCCAAATTGTTGGAGAGGTAAATCCCCTCTACGGATAGAGGCGATCCCTACTAGCCCAAAAGGGGTCTAGCAACAAACAAACAATGCTACTCTACAGGTTCCTAGTTGTAATTAACAAGTGGGTAAGGGAAACCTACTTGGATTCAAACACTATGTTTGACGAAGAGATGATCCTCTCGCTCCTTCGCTCCAGCCGATCATAGTCCTCCACTATCCTCACGGACGGACACCTGCACAAGCAAAGAGAGAGCAAATACAAGCGTAAAATCTACTAACAACAACTATGTATCAGTCAGGAAAGATACAATTCACATTAATCATTCATAGGACAAATGGAAATGGAACCATAATAGTAGTCATCTATCTTTATTAATCAGAAAATAGAGTAAGGTACAACCAAAGTCCTGACGCTGAGTCCTTCTCTAGAGGGTCCAGCCAGCATGTCTCCCAAGCATTCACCTTTGAAGTGAATCTCCCAAGTCAAAGAGGTCTCTCTCTCACATACAAGGCAACAAGCTCATGGCCTTCCTCAAGCTCAAAGCAATCCTCACACAACACACCAAATGCCTATAAAGAGCAGCACTAATGCACTAAGAATTCCTCAATCAAAGTCTATATGTTCCAAACTAGCTGCTCATGGGCAATGGAGGAGGCTTATAAAGGAGAAGGAGTCTCCATGAATAGTTAAAATATGAGCTTTCCCCAAAAAAGGTGGATGATCAGTCGAACAGACATGCCAAAGAAAGGATGGCGACCTTAACAATGCTAATAGCCAAGTCTGGAGTCATCTGGAAGGCTGGCTGTTAGAACAAACTCACGTAAATAGGATCAGCGTGGGTGCAAAACTTGGCTGGCGCGCTGGCATCGCAAATCAACTATAGAAGAGGTCTGGTCAGCACGCAGTGATACACGCGGAGGGTGCGCTGTTTGTGAAATTCGACCAGCAGTTACATTATCCTCCGCCAGTCAGCACAGTTATTTTAGAAACAGACACAATGATCCAATAAACTTAGGCAAAGAGGGTTTTTAGCCATTTTAGAGAGCATAGGCAAGGTGAATGTGATTTTATGAGACAGTAGGGAGACTGACAGGGTGACAGTGACATTTTACTGTGTAACAATGTGTATTCCAATTTCCTTTTGGCTTAAATCGATCTAGACCTTCCTATGGTCCCCTATTTCAACTCTATCCAAATGACTTCCAAACTTTCACGAAGGTTTACGATCACACTTATCAGACCTAAAAAAATAGACATACAACTCTCGCTGAGTAATTAACAATCCTATATATGCCTTCACGCAGATATTTCCATGTCGAAGAGTTATATGATGAGATCTATCTAATGTCTTCATGAAAACAATCCATTATACTTTTAATGCAAGAATATTAAATATTTAATAGATACGTGAAAACGGTTTATTTCATAGGAAACAGATCATTAAGAAACAATGCATAAGCTTAAATAAAATTAAGAACAAGACATAGAAGTAATAGATTCAACCCAAAATTAGTCTTATGTAGAATCAACATTAAATTTACAGACTCTTCCACCATGCACACCTAGCTGTAGAGGCTCGCATCCTCAACTGTAGACTTGCCAAGGTCTCCGTGCACTCAACTATAGAAGCCTTCACCTTTGGCCTAGGTGTAGGACAACAAAGCTTTCTTTCCTTAATACTTTTCCTTTATACTCATTCTTCACAAAAAGTTATTATTCCATACTCACTATGACTCAAATATTTATTGCTTTTATATTACAATACCATGGCCCGTGACCTATGGGTAAGTCTCAAAACCATCCTATCACTTACCCATACAAGGGGCTAAACCACCTTTGACTCTTACTTAGCTGCATGCTTTGCATTCTCATTTTGAAAAGAAATTACATTCTTTACGAAATTCTTGACCAAAACTGGTTAAACTAACCCAAAATTGACCCTAGGGACCCTATCCCAACAACCCTCCAACACAAATCTGGTGACTCACCCTCAAGTCACTCAGTTGGCTTCTGTACTTTATTGCGGAGCTCACTAAAATCCTGTTTCAATGCTTCCATCTTTGTGATGACTTGCATTGCAACCTACTTCACATATTTGACCTAATTTTCTATAGTTGGTCCCTCTATTGCAAGCTGCATGGTCCTATGAGTTCATAAAAAAAGACTGTGAGGATAATTTTCCTGGAGATATTAGCATAATTTTGGTAGACTCTTAATAGTAATAAGTGCAAAATAATTATATCTATTATATTCGAATTCCTGAAATGAATTTCTACGTTTATTCTTGAATTGAAAATATTAATTGCATGCATCATCATATTATACTTTGAAGTGAAATGTCTTTGTATGCATTTTTAAATTCCTTGAAAAGATAAAGTTAATTAGGTTATTTTTCTTGGAAGGATTTTGATGAATCTGTATGCATATATTACCTATGTTGATTATTTAAAGACTACAAGCATTTGACTGTAGAAATATTGCATAGGGGTTTTGTGCATAAATTGATGAAAAATAAAGATTGCTTTCAAAAGATGCATATGGATCTTATTCATACAAAAACAATAATGCATGCTTGTTACTTGAAACATTTATGTGCATTGAAGTAAGGGTCATTGTGTTAGAAAAAAACATGTTGTATGCACAAAATGGTAGTAATTTTGATATAGAAAATATTTTTTTTGTGTGCAGATAAAAAATTTAATATCTTAGTTTTCTTTGTCGACTTAAGGGGGCCTTATACAAGTTCAGAGTAACAAAACCCTAATTTCTAGCCCTTTTGAAAACAACCTGCATAGCGTAGGTTGCAGTCTCATCCGAAGCAGTATTGTGGGATGATAGAACCAGGTTTCTGCATCTAGAGACTGTGTGATGTGTATTCCAATTTCCTTTTGGCTTAGATCAATCTAGACCTTCCTATGGTCCCCTATTGCAACTCTATCCAAGTGGCTTCCGAACTTTCACGAAGGTCTATGATCACACTTATCAGAGCTAAAAGAAGTAGACATACAAGTCTCGCTTAGTAATTAAAAATCCTATATATGCCTTCACACAGATCTTTCCATTTCGAATAGTTATATGATGAGATCTATCTAATGTCTTCACGAAAACAATCCATTATACTTTTAATGCAAGAATATTAAATATTTAATAGATACGTGCAAAGAATACAGTTTATTTCATAGGAAACAGATCATTAAGAAACAATGCAGAAGCTTAAATAAAATTAAGAACAAGACATAGAAGTAATAGATTCAACCCAAAATTAGTCTTTATTAGATTCAATATTAAATTTACAGACTCTTCCACCATGCACACCTAGCTGTAGAGGCTCGCATCGTCAACTGTAGACTTGCCAAGGTCTCCGTGCACTCAACTATAGGAGCCTTCACCTTTGGCCTAGGTGTAGGAAAACAATCTTTCTTGCCTTAATACTTTTCCTCTATACTCATTCTTCACAAAAAGTTATTATTCCATAGTCAATATGACTCAAATATTTATCGCTTTTATATTACAAATACCATGGCTCGTGACCTATGGGTAAGTCGCAAAACCATCCTATCACTTACCCATACAAGGGGCTAAACCACCTTTGACTCTTACTTAGCTGCATGCTTCGCTTTCACATTTCGCAAAGACATTACATTCTTTACAGAATTCTTGACCAAAACTGGTTAAACTAACCCAAAATTGGCCCTAGGGACCCTATCCCCACAACCCCCCAACACAAATATGGTGACTCACCCTCGAGTCACTTAGTTGGCTTATGTAATTTATTGTGGAGCTCACTGAAATCCTGCTTCAATGCTTCCATCTTTGCAATGAATTGCACTACAACCTACTTCACATCTTCGACCTAATTTTCTATAGTTGGTCCCTCTACTGCAAGCTGCGTGGTCCTATGAGTTCATAAAAAAAGATTGTGAGGATAATTTTCTTGGAGATATTAACATAATTTTTGTAGACTCTTAATAGTACTATGTGCACAATAATTATATCTATTATATTGGAATTCTTGAAATGAATTTCTATGTTTATTCTTGAATAGAAAATATTATTTGCATGCATCATCATATTATACTTTGGAGTGAACTGTCTTTGCATGGATTTTCACATTCCTTGAAAAGATAAAGTTAATTAGATTATTTTTCTTGGAAGGATTTTGATGAATCTGTGTGCATATATTACCTATGTTGATTATTTAAAGACTACAAGCATTTGAGTGTAGAAATATTGCATAGGAGTTTTGTGTGTAAATTGATGAAAAATAAAGATTGCTTTCAAAAGATGCATATGGATCTTATTCATACAAAAACAATAATGCATGCTTGTTACTTGAAACATTTATGTGCATTGAAGTAAGGGTCATTGTGTTACAAGAAAAACATGTTGTATGCAGAAAATGGTAGTAATTTTGATATAGAAAATATTTTTTTTGTGTGTAGATAAAAAAATTATTATCTTAGTTTTCTTTGTTGACTTAAGGGGGCCTTACCCAGGTTCACAGTAACAAAACCCTCATTGCTGGCCCTTTTGGCAACAACCTGCATAGAGTAGGTTGCAGTCTCACCCAAAGCAGCATTGTGGGATGATAGAACCAGGTTTCTGCATCCAGAGATTGTCTGATGTGTATTCCAATTTCCTTTTGGCTGAGATCGATCTATACCTTCCTATGGTCCCCTATTGCAATTTTATCCAAATGACTTCTAGACTTTCACGAAGGTCCATGATCACATTTATTAGGCCTAAAAGAAGTAGAACTACAACTCTCGCTAAGTAATTAACAATCCTATATATGCCTTCACGCAGATATTTCCATTTCGAAGAGTTATATGATAAGATCTATCTAATGTCTTCACGAAAACAATCCATTATAGTTTTAATGCAAGAATATTAAATATTTAATAGATACGTGTAGAGAATACAATTTATTTCATAGGAGAAAGATCATTAAGAAGCAATGCATAAGCTTAAATAAAATTAAGAACGAGACATAAATGTGATAGATTTAACCAAAAATCATTCTTTATTAGTTTCAACATTAAATTTAAAGACTCTTCCACCATGCACAACTAGCTATAGGGGCTCGCATCCTCAGCTGTAGACTTGCCAAGTTCTCCGTGCACTCAACTATACGAGCCCTCACCTTTAGCCTAGGTGTAGGAAAACAAAGCTTTCTTGCCTTAATACTTTCCCTTTATACTCGTTCTTCACAAAAAGTTATTATTCCATACTCACTATGACTGAAATATTTATTGTGTTTCTATTACAATACCATAGCCTGTGATCTATGGGTAAGTCTCAAAACCATCCTGTCACTTACCCATACAAGGGGCTAAACCACCTTTGACTCTTACTTAGCTGCATGCTTTGCTTTCCCATTTTGCAAAGACATTACATTCTTTACAAAACTTTTGACCAAAACTGGTTAAACTAACCCAAAATTGACCCTAGGGACCCTATCCCAACAATCCCCCAACACAAATATGGTGACTCACCCTCAAGTCACTCAGTTGGCTTCTGTACTTTATTGCAGAGCTCACTGAAATCTTGCTTCAATGCTTCCATCTTTGTGATGACTTGCACTGCAACCTACTTCACATCTATGACCTAATTTTCTATAGTTGGTCCCTCTACTACATGTTGGATGGTCCTATGAGTTCATAAAAAAAGGTTGTGAGGATAATTTTCTTGGATATATTAGCATAATTTTTGTAGACTCTTAATAGTAATATGTGAACAATAATTATATCTATTATATTGGAATTCTTGAAATAAATTTCTATATTTATTCTTGAAAAGAAAATAGTAATTGCATGCATCATCGTATTATACTTTGAAGTAAAATGTCTTTGCATGCATTATAAAATTCCTTGAAAAGATAAAGTATATTAGATTATTTTTCTTGGAATGGATTTTGATGAATCTGTATGCATATATTACCTATGTTGATTATTTAAAGACTACAAGCATTTGAGTGTAGAAATATTGCATAGGAGTTTTGTGCATAAATTGATGAAAAATAAAGATTGCTTTTAAAAGATGCATATGGATCTTATTCATACAAAAACAACAATGCATGCTTGTTACTTGAAATGTATATGTGCATTGAACTAACAGTCATTTTGTTACAAAATAAACATGCTGTATGCACAAAATGGTAGTAATTTAGATACAGAATTTTTTTATGTGTAGATAAAAAATTTATTACCTTAATTTTCTTTGTTGACTTAAGGGGGCCTTACCTAGGTTCATAGTAACAAAACCCTAATTGCTATCCCTTTCGGGAACAACCTGCATAGCGTAGGCTACAGTCTCATCCGAAGCAGTATTGTGGGATGATAGAACCAGTTTTCTGCATCCAGAGACTGTGTGATGTGTATTCAAATTTCCTTTTGGCTCAGATCAATCTAGACCTTCCTATGGTCCCCTATTGCAACTCTATCCGAATGACTTCCATAATTTCACGAAGGTATACGATCACACTTATCAGACATAAAATAAGTAGACATAGAACTCTCGCTCAGTAATTAACAATCCTATATATGCCTTCACGCAGATATTTCATATTTCGAAGTGTTATATGATGAGATCTATCTAATGTCTTCACAAAAACAATCCATTATACTTTTAATGCAAGAATATTAAATATTTAATAGATACGTGTAGAAAATACAATTTATTTCATAGGAAACAGATCATTAAGTAACAATGCATAAGCTTAAATAAAATTAAGAACAAGACATAGAAGTAATAGGCTCAACCCAAAATCAGTCTTTAGTAGATTCAACATTAAATTTACAGACTCTTCCACCATTCACACCTAGTTGTAGAGGCTAGCATCCTCAATTGTAGACTTGCCAAGGTATCCATGCACTCAACAATAGGAGCCTTCACCTTTGGCGTAGGTGTAGGGAAACAAAGATTTCTTTCCTTAATACTTTTCCTTTATACTCATTCTTCACAAAAATTTATTATTCCATACTCACTATGGATCAAATATTTATTTCTTTTCTATTACAATACCATGGCATGTGACCTACGGGTAAGTCTCAAAACCATCCTATCACTTACCCATACAAGGGGCTAAACCACCTTTGACTCTTACTTAGCTGCATGCTTTACTTTCCCATTTTTCAAAGACATTACATTCTTTACAAAATTCTTGACCAAAACTGGTTAAGCTAACCCAAAATTGACCCTAGTGACCCTATCCCAGCAACCCCCCAACAGAAATATGGTGACTCACCCTCGAGTCACTCAGTTGGCCTCTGTACTTTATTGCGGAGCTCATTGAAATCCTGCTTCACTGGTTCCATCTTTGCGATGACTTGGACTGCAACCTACTTCACATATTTTACCTAATTTTCTATAGTTGGTCCCTCTACTGCAAGCTGCATGGTCCTATGAGTTTTCTATAGAGATTTCAGTTTCTCTTGAATAGTCTAGGAAGTTTGGTTCACCTTTTTTGTCCAAGGTTGAAGCAAAGCCTTTAACATTGATTCCTTTTTTTGCAATTCCTGTACTTGTGCCTCTAATAGTTTCCCTTTCTGTAGGTGCACGAAATGCTGGACTGGCACCAATGTGATTGCAGTCACCTAGATCTTATCATATTTTTGTTGGGCGTCTCTGATTTCTATACTTAACCTCTGCAAGTTTGGGTCCTCCTGAAAATTGTCGCATAACTCCATGGCATTGTTAAAAAGGAAGTTGCAAGATTTGACTGCATTGTCTAGAGTAGTCATGTGCTCCTTTATAGCTGCGATGCACTGCTCCTTGACCTTTGGTGAAGTATTCTGCTGCAGCTTCAGCTGTAATTATGATATCTTCATCTGGAAGTTAAATGTGACTCTGCCTATCTCATCTTTTGATTCTTGGACTGTAGTAGTCAATTTCCTGATCTTCGTTGTAGCTACAGTGTCTTCCAAAATATGTAATTCTGGAACAGAATTATATGCCTTTGTAATAGTTGCTTCTAGGTTCTGACTCCTTCCTTGTAGCACTACATTTCCTTTTAGGGCTTGATCCTTCTCAACGAATATTTGTTCATTATTTATGTTAACGTCACAGATTACTTTAAGTGTGCGTTGCTCTCTAATTGAAAGCTCGTCCAAGACCCCCTGATGAAGTGCGTGGAGGATATGAAGCGGCAACACAACCAAGTTTACCCCTATGTCTTTGATCATGCCCAGTAGAGCTTGATCTTCTTGTGTTTCCGCATGGACTAATCCTTCTGGTAAGGAGATGACTCTAAGGTATAAAGTCCTTTTTGTTTCTAATATGTCCTCACTCCCTTATGCTAGGCTCACTTGCACCCTGCTCTATTTCCCTACGCTCGCTTGAATCCTACCCATTCAAATTTGAAGCTCATGCAGAGACTTTTAGATTCTCCCTAGCATATTCGTGTATTGATGTTCAAAATATTGCCGCAACTCTGTTGTGGTGTCCCTAAATTTACCCCAACCTTATCAAGGTCCCCTTTTATGAGGATATTGATTCCTTTTCCAGGAAAGAAGGGGGATTGCGTCAATGTGTGTTTTCTTGTGTTATTTTTTCTTCTTCCTTAGCCCCACAATTGTCTCCTTAATGCGCTTCTCAATGTGGGGATAGTGCTTTTCCCCTCCCCTCCATCTCCACACTATTGTTCCTTAGTATGCTAGGAAGTCGATGCTTCGACTTCCTCTATGTTGGTGCACTCTTTTTCAGTAGCAGCCTTAGCAACAACTTCTTTCTTTCTCTAATGGGCTAGTTCTCGTGCTACTGCCTTTGATGCTTCTTTTCCTTAAACTCTGTGATGGCCCTTAACTACTTAAACGAGGTTGGAGACAACCTTGGCTGCTCACTTACGACTATGTGAAGGTCCATCTCAACCAGTATCAAAAAGCCCTAACTCCATTATTCACTCTAGATCCTTCATGAACGACAGCGAAACGAATTTTGCTACCTCCAGTAAATATTCCTTATGTGGAGGAAACTAACTATCGTTAGGGAGCTACCATGCTACTAATAAAACTAGAAACAAGATCTAGGTAGAGTGAAATGCCTTGCTCTCCTCTTATGCTTCACAAGAGTTCACTAGGAATTCTTTACATATGTATTGTGCCCAGTTGTATTGCAACCGCTTCACCCACCATTCAACCAACAGAACTACTAGAACCAGAACTTCATCCACATGACATTTCCTCATTCTCTTTTCGTTTAAAATCTAGGCAAAAAATTGCGTCGCATGGTATTGAATTGAGTAGATATAGTATCCATGTGATTTCTTTTATCAGCCCAAACTCCGCCTTCATTTTATCCGCAAGCTCCTTTTTTCTATTTTTCCCTCCAAAATCCTTGGGAGGGTATGCCCCTTTATAGGGCAGCTTCGTAATTCTATGAATGAGAATATTAGTTATAGTGATGGGTTCAGTGAGCCATAAGCACCCATCATGGACAACCACAAGTAGCTAGTGCACAAACATTGTTAGTGATCTACCAGCGGAAGGGTGTTATGCACAACATATGTAGTAATCCGGCTTTCTTGACGCCTTTGATCCATTTCATGGGTTCTAGTCTTGTGACCCTAGTTTCTTAATAGAAAATCTTGGTCATGTACTTATTGGTAGCTAGGTAAGGGAATTTATCATGGTTGGTAAGATCTCCATCCTCCATCTTTAGCACTAGAATGCGCACTAGGAGTGTGCCTTCAAAAACTACGTCCTTTAGGAACAATGGTGTAGATATCGTGAATTTACCCAAACGTCGATCCTTCGGTACCTTGGCTTTAACTTTCTGCGGAGGGATATATGCCAGGAGCCATGTGATAGGCCCACCCTCCTCAAAATTTAACTCCTCAACTCCATCGTGGAGTTCGTCTGCCTCCTAATCCATTATTTTCTGTAGTTGCTTCACCTTGTCCTTCATTTCTTTCTGTCGAACGTATAGGTTCTTCCTCGGTGACTACCTCACTGGTAAACTACTCTTCTACTTCTCCTTAGAAAATAATTGCTTTGGCCTAGCCAACCTCTGTGCCATAGGCACTGAGGATGTAGCTTCCATGGGTAGAGCTTCAGGGCCTCTTGCTTGAGAAATGGTAGCTTCAAAACTGACTAGTACAGACATTTTTTCAAGGACGATATTTTGTTTCTAGTCACATAAGGTTGCAAATATTGGGCTTGAAGCTAAATCCTCCCAAAACTATTGACTCATATTGTAGGAACAAGTGGTCTCATACACAATTGTCTGAATAAAAAGTGTTCTTTGGTAGACCTACCCTAATTTATAGGTGATTTTGAATTCAAATCCGACCATTCCCTCCATTTTTGAATAACAAATGCATATTTGACGATAGATCTCCAAAGATTTTCATAATAAATGTCACCTACCTACTCCTAACGGGATTTTCTCTATCCAATCATGAATAGTTACTTTAACAACTACTTTGAGACTTGGTTGCACGACACCATCCCTTGTGGCACAACTCACCCATCACATCTCCATCTGCCCCAACTTGATTTGTCGCATTATTTTTCATCGTACCTTTTGCTTCCATCGCACAACCCGTTTTTTGTACTTGTTCCATCTTCGAGTAATGTAGTTTAAAGTCCCGCTCCCCCGCTTGCAACTACCTGGAGTGCTAAGACTATCCTACAACCATATAGTCATTGCACAGGGCCAGGATTCCCTCTATAAAAATTCAACCTACTTCCATTCACTTTCCTAGGGAGTGGCTCCCCCTCTAGCTTTACGATATGAATAGCATGACCATCCATGATTTCCTTAATAACATATGGCCCTAATGAGTGCATTTGAAATTTTCCTAGAAACTTCATGCATTTTTTGTCATATAGTAGCACTAAGTCATCGACCTTGAACTTGCATAGCTCAATATCCCTATCATGTCATGCTTTATCTCGTTTCTTTTGTACTTGCTAGTGAGATAAGGGGAGAAAGTGGTCATATTCCAACACCATCAAGTGCGCAAGTGATTCCTCCAAGGTCTCATAATCCTCCATTTCTATCAGAGCTTCCTTACATAGACTTGGCATAATATATTCCATAGGCATCACTGCTTCAATCCCATAGACCAACCTAAACAATGTTTGACCTATCAACTTCTTGTAGGTCATCTGATATGACCATAGGACTATGGGTACATGCACACCCTAGTCATTCCTTTACGTGCTATAGACCTTCTTCAATGCATTCTCCAATATTTTTTTTAATGTTTCCATTGTTCCATTCACCTGTGGGTGATAGGGTGTGCTCTTTTGGTGGTATACCTAGAATTATTCAAGCATCGCGCTAATCGTTTCATTCAAAAAATGTGTACCCCTATCACTCATCAACACCTTAAGGCATCCAAACTGTGTTAAGACATATTCAAACAAAAGCTTCAAAATAGTGGTAGTTATATAATCTGTCACTGTTTGTGCTTCCTCTCATCTGGTTAAATACTCTGTTGCAGTAATAATATATCACACACTCATCTTCTTCCCTAGTCGTTGTAGTGGGCCTATGAAATAAATAGCCAAATTATCAAATACCTGCAATGAAACCTGAAGATTTAAAGGAAATTCATCTATTCTCGAAGGTTTTCCCATCCTTTGGCAAGAATCACACACCTTGTAGTATGGATTAGAATCCTTATGTAATGTCACCCACCATAAACCAACGCACAAAATCTTCTTCGCAATCGCTTTTCCTGCATAGAGTTTTGCTATTTCTCCTCCATATATTTTATCGAGGATACTAGCACATCCAAACTATGGAACTTATCTTCATACTATTTCATCTATTCCCATCTTATACAAGTTACCCAAAATCATCGAAAAATCTGTAGAGCGAACTACTAATTCGTTCTTCTTCTGAGCGAAATATCCTTCTAGAGCTGTACCTATGGTTAAAAACTAAATAATATCATCAAAATGGTCATTCGTCATGCACACCACAAAGAGTTGTGGATCCAACAATCCTTCCTCCAAACTATTTGGTTCTTCGTCAGTTTCAATCCTTGACAGCTAATTTGGTCCTGCATTCACCCTTTTAGGCTTCACAATCACTTCAAAGTCATATTCTTGAAACAACAATAACCATCGAAATATTTTCCCCCCAACACAGGCTTACTGACCAGGTACTTCAGTGTAGAGTGATCTATATACATTTTAAAATGTCCACCCAAAAAATAATGCCTAAAAATTTTTAGTGCATAGACCATCCCCAGTCCTTTGCACTCGATAGTGGAATAATTCTTCTTATCCTTTGATAACTTCCTGCTTACAAAGGCTATGATATGATCAATTTCTCCTTCTCCTTCGTGTTTTAATACTGCACCGAGAGCAATGCAAGAGACATATGCATGTGCATGGAGTTATTTCTTCTAGTAAGGAAACACCAAAATAGGCACAATTACTGTCTTTTCCTTTAGCACATCCAAACTATGCTAACATTCTTCATCAAAAAAGAAGATCATATATTTCTTCAATAATTTTTCCATCGGCATGGTTATCTGAGCATATTCCTTAATAAACATTCTATAATAGCCTATGTGCACCAAGGTCACACACAACTGTTTTACATTCTTGGGATATTCCAAATTCACAATCACAACGATCTTTGCAGGCTCCACTATCAAATGTTCCTTACATACTACATGGCCAAGCAAAATTCCAAAGGGCACACAGAATATGCTCTTATTCAAATTCATCGTGATCTAATAAGGCGTAGACTTGCAACATGGCGCTTCACCAACCCAAACATAATCCAATCGTCAAAAAAAACCTCCAAAAATTTATGAATAAACTCTTTGAACATCACAATCACAACCCGGGAGAAGATTTCAGGTGTGTTCGTTAATCCAAATGACATTACTGTATATTGAAAGAAACCCCACTCTATCATGAAGGTATTTTTGCTCAGATCCTCCAGCATGATATTTATTTTGTGGTATCCTAAGAACTCATCACCAAATAAATAAGCCTCCTATCCGCCAACATTCTCTAATACTTCGTCCTTAAATGGTGTTGGAAACGGATCATGCACACATGCATCATTACTCTTTCTTAGATCTACGAATATCCTGATTTCTCCTTTCTATTTCTTCTCTTGGAAAACCATTGGGCTTACCCAATCAGAGTCTTCTATTATTTCAATACTAGTGTCATCCAATATCTTATAAAGCCCTTGGCTTACCTTTTCTTTATACTTCGTATTTAGTCGATAAGGTCTCTGCTTGACGAGATTTGCATCAAGTTTCAGAGCGATTTTCATTACACCTAGATCTCCTATGATCCCGTTTAGATCCAAGAACTTTGTTGGGAATAGATCCCAGTATTCGTGTCGTATTTCATCCACCTTATTAGATGTATCTTCATCTTAATAGTCTCCTATCTTCACGAATTTAGGCTCTGCTTTAGATCCAATATTTACCTGTTTAGTTTTCAAAGGCTCTAATATATGTAGGTTTTTTGCTTTCGGTCCTTGGACTTTGCGTTTTCCTCCTATCTTTGGAATGTTAATATTTTGCGGGTCTTCTTCCTCCTATTCAATATTCATATTATAACATTCTAGTGCATGGTACAGTTGTGTACTCTAATCTAGCTGAGCCCATTTGACCAGTTCCTTAGGCATTTCCAATATAGTTGCTTTTATCTCTTGGAGTACTTCATCTGTGCATTCAAACCCATCCTCAAGGCTGAAAATCAATAAGAAACTTTCTCTCAAGATATCCCATTCAGTTGTCCCATGGTGAAGCTCCTTCTCCAAAGACCAATTCATTGGGATTGTATTTAAGGTATGACAAAAAATGTGCACCGATTATGGTTGTGGTCCTATTCACGAGGCCTTGTCCATTGTGCCAAATGATCATGTGGATCATCCTTCCCACTATAATTTTATATCATCCTAGTATTAGCATACCCAAAACTTAATCTCACCATTTTTCTATATTCCTTCAATCCATTGAGGATTTCCTTGTGCGTACCGCACCAACAGGCAGGCATAGCACACAATGCGAACTCCAGGACTTGGAGGTGATTTTCTTTTGCTAATTCCCCTTCAAATTCATATAGAAAGAGATCCACATCAGTGAAACCATCATAATTGGAAGCTTCCTTACCTCAGTTGAGACACACCGCAGTGATCTGGTCGTCATATTGCAACGCAATGTAGATACTTCATGCAACTAATTCTGCTAGTGTTCAAGCTCTTCATCTGAGTCTGAGTGCAGGAACTATTCCTGTCGCACTCAATTTTTCCATTGGCCTTAGGATTGATCCAATCTTCATTTCACGTTGGGATATTGTATATCTGATCTAGATCATCATCATCTTCCACAAAGTCACAGACATGTTCAGGAGAAAGTGCTCCCTCAAGAGGGTCTAGTTGCACTACAACCCTGAGCTCCTTCCTTTCAAACATCATTTTCTTCCTCTTCAAGTTGATTACCACATCTAGATAAAAATCCCAGTCAATCCAGAGTAATGTGGCATACGGGTTACTATCGTCCACTATTTTAATGACCTGAAAGTTAGCTAATGCACTTGCACCATCAATATCTACTATTACACCATATAATTGCCCCATCGCCATAATCTTCTATTGATTTTCCATACACAGCTGAATAGGAAACCATTGTAGCATAGGTCTCCCCATCCTTTCCCATGTCTGCTTCGGAAGTACACTCACATTAGAACCCAAATCCAAGATGACTTGGTCCATCTCATATTTACCTATCTATGTGGCCACCCTCTTCTCGCACCCCATTCACTTCTTATTCTTACCAATTTTTATCATGGTGCATTCTTCAACTGGGGTCTTTTCTTTATTTGTTCACTTGTTGACTAACTCTTGCAGCCCTTCTACTACTTTATTATCACGTAGCAACTTCATACTGGTCTTTAGAAAAGTAGCTAATACTGAAGGATCTACCTCTTGTGTCGTACCGGTTTCTTGCCTTTTCTCCTGCTTTCTTGAGGTGGAGGCCTCAGTGGAGTTATTCTTTGCTTCCATGAAGGTATCTTTATCTTGATTAAGATAAAAATCTAGTTCTTTCTCGGCAGACTTGCGCACCTACCTATCAATCTCAGGTTGCTTTCCCTTCTCTATACCAGTGGCCACCCCACTTCTTGTTACTATATTGACACTATGATCTTCTTCGCAAGGCTCTACTCTCATCTTATGGATGCTTTACACAGGTTGTTTGGGTTGCGTATTATTTTATTGCATTTTTCTATAAGGATCAGACATTCCTCTATCACATGGTTGAACTACCTAGAATACTTACAAGACGAATCTATGGGTTTTGGGAAATCACACTTGATGTGTCCTAGCTTGCCACATTTATATAAAATTCTCTACCCCCATCCTCTGTGAGAACTGCCCCCACTTCCTTGTCCTTGAACTTGGAATCCTCCATGTGCTACTCTTCCACCTTGATCCTAAGGTCGATTTTCAACCTACGTTTGATAGGTATGGGTTCTATCCATCATTAGCTCATAACTCCTACAATGTTGTTCGCCATGACCTATAGATTTACAAAAATTACAAAACAACCATTGAGCGTTTTATACAAACTTTTGTAGTAAATGACGATTATCAGTCAGCATGATGTCCTATAACCTGATAGATACCACACCATGATGCAAGTCCTACTCTCGACCCAACGTTATTCTTTGGTTTCAGGGGAACAGACCCACCCCCAATAAGATAGTTCTTATGAATTGGCCAACAACCCTTATCCTAGCCATGGCCCTTGCATTTCAAGCACCCAACTTCAGCGCACACCTCAAGTTGGGCTTCCTTTCCTTTCTTCAGGATTTTAAACTCCGAGTGTAACCTTTCCGGGTATGAGTGAATCTATTTCACTCCAAGGTTTGTATTTTATATGGGTGAGGCTTCTAGCCTCGTCGTTATTTCTAAGGCTTCTGCTTGCGTTGTTACCCTTTTTTGTGATAGAAGAAATCCTAAGTGTGGCAAAAGTGACGTGATATACCAGTCTCGATGCTAGGAATCTATAATCACCATATTGGCTTGCTTGATTAGGAATTTCAACCTTTGACCTAAATCACACTGTGTCTCGTCTATGTTTTGTCAAATTTCTTAAACTCAGTCATCGACTGCTCTGACCTTGGATTCCTAAACTCCTTGTTAAAAGCTTGTTGGGTTTTCGCCAATGTCGTGGTGGGGTTTTTAGTGCAGTATTTAATGTTCGATGTTAATGCTCGGTCTTGTAAGTTTGTGACCAGCTACACTTTCTTGATATTATCATCCATAATATGTTGTTTCTTCCATAAAGATCCTACAACAAACCAAAATCGTTTAGGGTCTTCACTCCCTATCCCTTTAAAAACTGACTTCCTCATCGCGTTCACGATGGTGAATGGTGGTAGAGGAGGTTCAGGTGAAGGTGGAGGAGGAGTGGATGGATGAGGTATCCTCGAGATATCCTGCTTAGTTGTACTACACTTCACATTGTAGTCAACAAATTCCCTTGTTATCGCTTGAAGGGAGTTCAATTAGCAAACTGTACTCTGAACTCGATCCTTCGTTTCCTCTAAATAATTTCTCACTTCAATTAGTCCCAAACATTAAGGTAACTACATAACCCTTTTTTCACATAACAACATTTTAATCCACATTTTCAGTGATTTCAAATACCTTCCTTGTGGTCCCTTTTAGAGCCTATTTCTGCTTTGCTAGAGGTGATAATTATATTGATCATGAACT
Source organism: Pinus taeda (assembly GCA_000404065.3). Taxonomy (NCBI): domain Eukaryota; kingdom Viridiplantae; phylum Streptophyta; class Pinopsida; order Pinales; family Pinaceae; genus Pinus; species Pinus taeda. Next base: position 72,815 of record APFE030749364.1, read on the forward strand.
CAGTCACAAAACATCCAAGTCTGGGATCAATCCAATGATCCATGTCCCGCGTGTTATTGCTTTTTGATGGTTCTAGATGTCGCACCGGTTCTGGAGTCCACACTATAGGTCTGTCAAGCCTCCATGTCCGTTGACTATCGACCAATCTAGACAACCACTCATGTAGTTCGCTGAGGAAGAAACATACGAATGCTTCGATTTCATGTGTGTATAAATATCTTTGCAACCACTGCTCCTTGGATAATTTAGGGCTCCTCTTCTCTTGAGCTGCAAACACATGAAATTTTCGTTCAATCCAATTCTCAATCTCTTTATCACATATTCCTTAGATAGATCTCGGTCCCAACAATAGAACCATTTGTTGGATTAAGGAGGCATGACCTAGGTTTAGAGTTATTCGTGCCAACCAGAAAAACCCTAACTATTGGCCTTTTTGGCAACAACATGCATATTGCAAGCTGTAATCTCACCTGAAGCCATATTAGGGGATACTAAAACTAGGTTTCTGCATCCGGAGACTATGTGATGTGTATTCCAAAGTCCTTTTGTCTTAGATCTGCCTTCGGGTAGATCTTCTTGTTTGAAATATTTACACTACGCGATCTATCTAATGTCTTCGTAAAAATAGTCCATTATACTCTTCATGTAATAATATTAAATATTTAATAGATTGACTTAGAGAACACACTTTATTTTATAGGAAATAGATCATTAAGCAACAATTCATAAGCGTAAATAGAATTAAGAACAAGACATAGAAGTAATAGGTTTGGCCCAAAATCAATGTTTATTAGATCCAACATTTAATTTACAGATTCTTCCACCCTGTGCACCTAGCTACAAGGGCACGCGCACTTGGTTGTGGACTTGCCAAGGTCTTCACACACTCAGCTATAGGAGTCTTCCCCTTTCACCTAAGTACCATAAAATAGAGCTTTCCTGCCTCAGTACTTTTCCCTTATACTCGTTCTTCACCAAAAGTTTTTATTCAATACTCACTATGACTCAAATATTTATAATTTTCTATTACAATACCATGGACCGCGACCTATGGGTGAGTCTCAAAACCTTGCTATCACTTACCCATATAGGGGCCTAAAGCCTCTTTGAATCTTACTTAGCTGTGTGCTCTACTTCCCAATTTCTTGTCGATTTTACATTCTTTACAAAATTATTGACCAAAACTGGTTAAACTAACTGAAAATTGAACCTAGGGACTTTATCCCAACATTCTTCAAAATATTTCATGGATAGACGAATTATGTCAATTTCGTAATATAGCTGCATAAAATGTTAAGGTCAGATTTCTATTGTTGCCTAGTTTTTATGCATAAAAGATGGTTATCTATTATAATTTATTGAAAGGGAAGCATGATAAACTTTAATGTAGAAAGATAGAGAAACAAGGTTACATTAACTTCATTTTGAAAATGAAGTATGTATTTGCTTACGTGAAAATAATAGTTACTGATGGTAGAATTATAGATAATGGAATATTTGTCGCATACACTAAAGAAGGGTTATTATATAAGCACTTGAATGTATAGATAATGGTCATGGCATTTTAGAGATATTTTCTTTGCATTGATAGAAGAACTATTCAACATTGTTTCTTTAGAAAAAAAGTTATATGTGATTAACTTTATGTTATCATAACTATTATCTTGGTTTCTTTTGGAATAAGATGTATATGCATGCGACATTTGTGTCATGCCTCATTATAACTAATATACATTCTCATGTGGGAAATGACAACATGTTGTGTTAGCCTAAATTGGAAAAGATCATTTTTGAAAGTATATGCATTTGCATGCACCAAATGTAATAGCTGAAGGGCTAGTTATTTTGATAATTTTTTTATAATTTATATGTAGGAAGACCATAACTGATTGTTAGTTTCCTTTAAAGGGCTATGTCAATAGTTGTGGTTATTTTTCTTCCAAGAATGTGTTTTTATGCCAGTGGAATATTACTTAATGTGGTATTTGTTTATAGACATGCATTGATGGTTATACACTTATAACTAATGCATATGAGATGTTTTTAAAGAAAGCATGTCATGATATTTTGTTGGCATTTCATGAATGTAAATGAATAGATGTTGAAGCAGCACTAGAATACATTTATGAATTTATTTTGTTAATGCTTGATTTAATCAAGATATCAAAGGTTGTTAATGGTAGCAGTTAGATAAAAAGGCTATGACATATCAAAATGAATTATGTTTACCGTTATGATAGGAAATAAGTTATTGATTTATGTAGATTGAAGGAATGTTAACTATGGGATAATCCGTTGATGGGAAGAACCAGGCCTTAAAGACACAATGCTCAAGGGTTTGTGGGAAATAATGTCATGATGATTGTAATAGATTATAGCAAGTTATGTTGTTTTTGAGATGATATTATTTGTGATATTTTATGAAAATGTTCAAGAGAGGGATGGACTCCCTTATAACTATTGAATGAGGGGTGAACAACCTCGTTAACATTTAATAATAAAATTAAATGTTTTCTATTTTTCACCCTATATGGTTCCCAGGGTATATCAGTGCTAAATGATGTGATTTCTTATTGTTTCAATTGATGATGTTGATTCCTTACAAGATTTGACGTTTATAATATCAAGTATGTGATTAACTAAACTAGTTAAAGGAATCATGAAAATGATGTAAGGTTACATAAGAAAGTTTATGTTAATGTGCTAGAACAATAGTTGTTATTGGTTATGTAACTTACTATTATTTTATTAAAGTTACTCTATGTAATTATGAAGGTTCTATCTAATGGTTAATGAGTAATCTAGAATAGTAATTTGGATAGTTGCCTATGGGTAAAACATTTTCTAACTACATGCATTTTCATGCGAGGTTACTGAGGGATGTTACAAGTGGTATCAGAGGTAAAGGTTGTAACACATAGCTTTTGGGAAGTTCTAAGTGGAAAGGAAATTGAGGTCTGATGTTAGTGGGAATCAACTCTGGTAGGATTCTAATCATATTTGTGGTACATTATCTTTTATATGAGATGAATAATACATGTTGATAGCTACATTAAAAAGTGGTCAGTGATAAGTTCTACTTTAAAATAATGCTCATGATATTTGAATCGTATGAAAATAAAAAACATAAAATTTTGTTGCATTTATGAAAAAAAAAAAACTTGAGCATGCACTAGTGATAATCAAAAATGACTACCATCCTTTAAAAATATAAAAGCATTAGTGATATTGTTAATGGGCATGTCTAAAAGTTACAATGCATAGTTTTTAATGAATGAATGAATGAATGTAAAAGATGGGGAATGTCCTTGAAGAGGACGATAAATTTATTTAAAAAGACATTGAAATAAACCCTTTAGATGTTAAAAATAAGCAATGAGTCAAGTAAAGAGACTTGGCTATAATATCTATTTGTTGGTTGAGTTTTGTCATGGCTTTATTTAAATGCTTGGTAACATTGATTAGTTATTGTTGCATGAGTAACTAATAAAAATTATATGCATGTAGCTTATCGCAAGTTCTAAACAAATGATTATGGTAGTTACTTGATGTTCGAGACTATTGGTAATAGTACATTGTGGGAAATGTTTGGATTGTTACCCTAACTTTTATTGACATTTACATATTAATGAAAAATTGCATGCAATTTTATGCACGACAATATTGTATGCATGTAACTAAAATGATTGCGAAAGTGAATAGTTATTTAAGCAATGCATATTTATGAATAAAAGTCTTCAAAGGCAACAAGAACTTGGATTATGATATAGTAATGTCATTCAAGTGATTAATTAGATGGTTCAATAATTCTAGTAGTAACTAGATAGGATGCTGATTGAATTGTTTTTTAAGCCTCATAACTCTACAGATTGATGACTCAGGGGTGATGTTAGCTGGTATGATTTAATGATTGTTGATTAGATGCATGTGCATAAATGAAATGGCATGTTGCACGAGTTGGTAACTATGGGATTACGAAATGGTAGCTTCATGGAAACATGAGAACCTGCGAAGGTAAAACGTTGCAATGTGAATTGCAACCGTAAATGAGAAAGTATAATGTTATGATATGCATGATTGTGTTATTTTGGAATAACAAAATGCATACCACCAGCATGTCAATTATGTTTCTAATTAATCTAGATATGGTGGACATATGCTGAGGTTCAAGTATGAATACATGATCTACATAAATGTCCGTTTTGTTTTAATTATAATGTGAAGATGGTTCATTATATAAACTACTTTAGGAAATAGTGCTAAAAGACAATAGGACATGCCAGATAGTTGTGGACAATTGTGCAAGGTTAGGAGGCCTTAGGTTGATGGTGATTATTTTCCTAGAGGGGTTGATGGAAGTTGCTTTCCTGGATTTCCTCTCCCTAGATGTAGATGATCTCAGTAAGGGAAAAGTGTTGGCAAAAATGGTGAAGAGGGAAAAACGACTAACACAAATATGTTGACTTTCAAGCCTATTGGAGGAGGCACAAAATTACTCATAAATGGGACACTGTGAAAAGATAGGTAGGACGCTACCAAGAGGAGTCCTATATTGGACCCTTTGTGGTCATTGGAATTTTTGAGCTGGTTGACGAGTGGAATTTAAATTTGCAGCTAGTATGGTATATATCAGAAAACTCTTTGGATGTGAAAATGGTTGAAATATTTTTGTAGAAACTAGTTCCCATTAGTTGGTAGTAGTATTTTTTGGCCCACTGTGGTTCTCATAGAAGAACAATTTAAGTAAGCAGTTATGTGTTGTATTAAAATGAATTTTCTATAGAATTTTTGTACATCCTAAAATGAAAGGAGCCTGGTGCTCAAAAAGGAATTGCTAGAAGTGTTGGTTCCTTTATTGTATTATCAATCCTATGGATATCTTAGTAAGGACTAAGACAATATGCACCTGGTGAAGTTATTGATGATTTATATGATTAGAGATCTAAGTGCTCTTTGAGTACATGTTGAAGTATTATATGGTTGTCATTAGCAGGGATTTAAATAAGTATGCCCCTGAAGAAGTTGTTGATAACTTTTTATGATTAGAGTGGTAGGTGTTCTCTGAGTACTTCTAGAAGTACTATGCTCAAAATAACACCTGAAATTGAACAACTGATTAATAGTTAAAATTATCTCATTTGATTGAAAATGTTGTTGTTAACATGATTATGTTGGATTTATTATTCATACATTATAGGGTGATTTCCATGGAGTGTTGATGGGTTTTCAACCATTTTTAGAGTGCTTGCGAAAAGCTACTATGGTTTCAAGAGTAATTGGTAAGCAAAGGTAAGTTGGAATAGAGATTCTATTTTATTTCTAAAAATTTGAATAATGGCTAAATGACATAAAGTAGAACCACCATAAATTTTCAACTATAAATACTTATGTCTAGTGATAAAGCATTATTGTTTTTTTCTTATGGTAATACCTAGAAACAAATTCCTCATTTTGAAAGGAAGATGTCCATTTTTGGTTGTTCATAGATGCATGTCATTAGTAAATGCTAGTGATAAACACGGAGGGAAATGTTAACTTCAAGGGGGGACTATGTAATACCCCTAATGCCACTATAAATTATGAGATGTAATAACAAATGAAACAAAATGAATTATCAAATATTTGTTGATGGAAAGAACAATTACATTTAGTATCTAACATTAATTCGATGTTATATATAGAAAAGGTATATATATTTAATATTTATTAACCATTTGAGTTTTTCAAGAATTAGTTACCAGCTAAACATCTAGAAAACTAAAAGGGGAAAAAAATTTATACGGGATTAGTGGTATTCCAAAGACGTGGTCTATTGTGCCTTCTACTATTAACCTATCGATAGAGGGCGTAAAGGAAATAAAGATAAAGGTAGGTGGAGTTACATATACACCAAGGATTGAAGCACAAAAATTAATTTGAGTTTCATATCTATATTAAGAACAAAAGTGAGCGTTGTTGATTCATTAGCTAATTAAGTTTCATGCTTCTAGGCATTGGGGTAATGGGTTATGACTAATACAAATGGTTAGAGTTTGAGAATGCTAAACAAATTCCTGTTGAATAAGATTTGAGAATTTTGTGTCTAAGGGTAAGAGAAATAAGGATGGTATTTCAGAGCAGGCCTTTCAAAAATGTGTACTTCATAACTAATACTTCCAATGGCAAGAACATTTTACTAAGTTTTATGCCAAGAGACTCTCTAAGAAGAAAGGTGAGTATATAGTTAATTTCCTTGAAAAATATTTTTGTATGTGATGTCTTTGCACACATGAGGTATGTGAGTTAATTAGTTTAACTCTTGAAAATATTTTTCATATTTGAGCTACATTGTTTAACTCTTGAAAAGATCTGTCATATGTTCTCAAGAATGAATAGGATTTAAGTAAATGAAATTCTTGAAAATATTTCAAGTATTTGAATATAAGTTAACAATTTTTTTGAAAATGTTTTATGATATTTTTCATGAAAGAAATCATATTAATTTACTGAAAGAAAAATTTCATAATAAAAGATACGTTAGGGATGTTATTTTCTTTGAAATAAAACACACGTGAAACTCACAAAAAAAAGGTTAAACAAATCATGATATTTTTTATGAAAATAGTGTACGTAAACTTTTCTTACGAAAAGAGAAAGAAAATAAGTTGGATCATAACAAAAAAGATTGCCAGAAAATTATGAGATAAAATTAGATTATTAATTTCCTTGGATATATTAACATGATTCCTATACACTCTTAATAGAAAAATGTGAAAAATAATTATATCCATTATATTGGAATTCTTGAAGTAATTTTTTTGTTAATTATTGAGAAAAAAATATTAATTGCATGCATCATTGTATTATATTTCGAAGTGAAATGTCCTTGCATATACTTTCAAATTCTTGGAGAAGAGAAAAGTTAATTAGATTAATCTTCTTGGAATGGTTTTCATGAATCTGTATGTATATATTGCCTATGTTGATTATTTAAATACTGCAAGGATTTGAATGCAAAAATACTTGCATAGGATTTTTGTGCATGATTTGATGAAAAATAGAGTTTGTTTTCTAGAAATATGTGTTAAGCTCCATTAATTTTTACCAACTGTTACCTACAGTTATGGAACTAAACTGCAGTCTTTCCTTAATTTTTGGAAACCAACTGCAGTAATTTCCTTAAACTAAGGAAATCAACTGCAGTTAATTAATTTTCTAGTTGGAGCTTCTGAAGTGGTCCATTACTCCATCTGGAGTTCTCTACCTTGATTTGTGGAACACCTGACACATAGCCATTAGAAGCTTGATGGAATCTTGGCTATAAATCCATCTGTTTGGTCCCCAAGCTTGCATCTCAATCCCCTTCAGTTGTTTACACCATCTAGCTGAGAGAGCATAGCTTGGAAGTGCCTTTAGATTTTCTGTGATTTTTCTTTTTGCTTGGATTGAAGCTGGAGTGTTGTTTCAGTAAATAAAGCAAGTGGACTGTGGTTTGCAGCAAGAGTGTTATCAATGGCTGGAGGTAATCCTGGGCATTGAAATTTCATGTTAGATTATTTAATTCTACATATAGAATCGTTGCTGTTAAATCTAACAATGGTATTAGAGCTGCCGTGTATCTCTGCCTTGATGTGTTCTGCGTATCTTATGTTGTTATTTGGAATTTGGGAACTTCCGTTTTTGAAGTTTCATCTGCAAACATGTAGGAAGTTAATAAGTTAGAATTAGAGATATGCAACTTCAAACATGGCAACCTGGATATATTTATCAGGCCTGCATTTAGATGGTTTCTTCGATTATCCAAAGGCACAAAAATGCTTATAGCTAAATATCTCTCCAATCTATGAACTCACATATCTCGTATTTACTCAGATAATAGCCTAAGTATTAATTAATTAGACATATCAGGTTGCAAATAAGGTGGTTGAAAATCATTTTGCAGTTGGTTTATCATACGTTTATTTTCTCTTTTTGTTTTCGATGGCCAAATTCTATTGTAATTGTAAACAAAATTCTACAAATAGAAGCCTCTTCGATTCTTGAATGGTGAACTTTATGGGCCACACAATTTTTCCATAACTTAAAGAAAGATAGTTGCCTTTATTCTTAAAGGAATCACTATTTTAAATTGGAGGCTATCGTCAAATCCTTAATCTCATTAACGATTATATGGAGTATATTGAATTCAAAGCTTCCAGTTCTATTTTCTTAATTTGTCGTTTAACTTTCAAATTCGGAAAATAAGAAATTTGTTACACGAGAGAAGCCATAAACTATTGCTTTAAGGTCAAAGTGATGAAGGTTGTATCTGTGTGAACAGACAACAAACCTCAGATTTTTTATTTTGTTACATATAGCCACAGCATTTGGGATACGTATATCCAACACTTAATTAAATATGAGATTCAGTACAAATTTAGGTTAAGGCCTTTTCAATTTTTATCCGGATCCTAAGATTCAGTACAATTTTCTATACAATTCACGGGTCTATGGTGTTGTTGACCGTAAAAAAAAAATATAAAGATTTGTATGCATTGTGTATAGTGTTGATTGCACCCAAAAAACCATATGAATTATTTTATATAGGTTTGATTTATAACAAATATGAATTATTTTATATGGGTTTGATTTATAACGAATATGTTATATATGGAGCTGGTTATGTAATTTAATACATTTGTTAAAAGTGGGTTATTCATATACTACATATACATGTTGTTATCACTTAAGAATTCAGTCCTTTTTTTTGCCAAAGGAATTTATATTTGGAAAATTTAAAGAATACATACTATTTTAGGAAATTAAAAGATTGTGATGAAAGTAATTAAATATATATATATATATATATATATATATATTTGTTTGATTTATAAACTTAAGGCCGGAGCCTGAAGTCAAGCCAGCTAGCCTTCGAACTACATTTGCTATGCAAGTGCAAAGTAGATCAATGCTGCTTCAATCAATCTCTGGGTTTTTTTTATAAATTGAACAATCGCTTGGCAATCATTTACGCTATATGGAGTTTATTTAAAATATCAATTTGACTTACTCCTTTCAGTAAACATTATTTTTACTGGTTAAATTTTTGTTTATCCCATTTATGTAAAGAATAATGTCTAGTGATCTATATAATTTTAATTAATTAGAGAATAGTCACAGCATCTTTAATTAAATAAAATTATATATTTTGATTAGTTAGATCACATAAAGATTATTTAGACATTAAATTGTAATTAATTAGACTAAATATAATAAATTTTATCCCACGGGAATTTTTATTATATTTATGTAATTAATTAGGATAAAATTTCATAACCTACCCACAGGAATTATGAATTAATAGTTTTATCATAAAGTTCAAAACAATGAATAATTGAATCTGCTTGAATTAAAAATTTAGTCCACAGGCAATTTTGTCATTAAATTCAATTTTGAGCATGATTTACATCGGTAAAACATGAAATTTTATTAAGCCTCAATTTTAACATAAGCATGTGATTTTTATGCAGTAGTACAACCTGCAAATTTCTCTGAAATTCGTTGTGACATTCCCGAACGTAAGGGAGATAACTATAAGGTTTGGAAGGTGAGGATTCTCCTTCAATTGGGGTGGATGGACATAGATTATGCTATTAGGAAAGATGAACCACCGACACTCACTAATACCAGCACTGCAACGGACATAACGCTTTATGAACGATGGGAGCGATCCAATCATCTAAGCATGATGTTCATTAAGACTAAAATTTCAGCTGGTATTTGTGGTTCTATTGATCAGCATGAAAAGATCTGAGACTTGTTGAAGGCCATTGACGATCAATTCGTCACTTCAGACAAGGCACTAGCAAGCACCCTAATCATGAAGTTCTCATCCCTAAGGCTCACTAGTGTGAAAGGTGTGCGTGAGCACATCATGTAGATGAGGGACATTGTGGCTCAATTGAAGAAACTCAAGGTTGATATATCAGAGTCCTTCCTAGTGCACTACATCCTGAACACCCTTCTGCACCAATATGGACCTTTCAAAATCTCATACAACACACATAAGGATAAGTGGTCAATTAATGAACTCATGACCATGTGTGTTCAAGAGGAAGAGAGACTGGTGATGGAATTGGGAGAGAGTGCAATGCTGACAATGCGTGGAAAGGGAAAATCTCAAGCCAATCGGAAAGGGAAAGGTAAAGTACCTCCCCAAGCCGGTATCAAGAAGGATTCCAAGTGTTTCCTCTGTAAAAAGAAGGGACACATGAAGAAGGAATGTGCCAAATTTCAGAAATGGCTTGCGGACAAAGGTAATTTGATCTCATTTGTTTGTTATGAATCCAATATGGTTAATGTTAATATTAACACATGGTGGACTGATTCTGGATCAACAATTCACATTTAGAATTCCTTGCAGGGTTTGCAAAACCTAAGGAAACCAGTGGGAAATGAGCAAAGCATCTTATTGGGAAACAAGATGGGCTCACATGTGGAAGCTATAGGAGCATGTAATTTAACTTTGAGTAGTGGTTTTGTTTTAGAGTTAGAAAAGACTTTTTATGTTCCAAGTTTTTCTAGAAACTTGATTTCAGTTTCAAGGCTTGTACCTTTAGGATATTCTTTAAACTTTTCAGAAAAATCTTTTAGCTTATTTTATAAATCTGATTATGTTGGGAATGGTATTTTGTCTAATGGTCTTTACTACATTAATTTACAAAACAATGTCACTTATGATTCAATGCATGTTCACACTGGCACTAAAAGGTGTGTTATTAAAGAGGATTCCTCTAAATTATGGCACCAGAGACTAGGTCATATCTCCATAGAAAGAATTAAAAGATTGGTAAATGAAGGGGTACATAATACTCTGGATTTTACTGATTTTGAGACTTGTGTGGACTGCAGAAAGGGAAAGCAGACCAACAATTCAAAGAAAGGTGCCAATAGGAGTTCGGACATATTAGAAATCATACATACTGATATATGTAGTCCAGACATGGACTCACATGGTCAGAGATAGTTCACCTCCTTTATAGATGATTACTCATGATATATGTATCTCTACATGCTTCATAAAAAGAGCGAAGCATTAGATGCCTTTAAGATCTTTAAGGCTGAAGTAGAGAAACAATGCAGCAAGCAAATTAAGAGATCGTGAGATCAGATAGAGGTGGAGATATTATGGTAGATACATAGAAGATGGACAAGCACTTGGGCCATTCGTTAAATTTCTTCAAAGAGCATGGGATTGTTTCCCAATAACCATGCTTGGTTCACCGACCAGAATGGTTGTAGCAGAAAAAGAAAATCAAAGATTATTGGACATGGTGCGGAGTATGCTTAAGCAGCTCCATCTTCCTAAATCCTTGTGGACTGAAGCACTTAAGACGACAGTGTATATATTAAACCGAGTTCCAACCAAGGCGGTTCCTAAAACACCATTTGAATTATGGAAAGTTTGGAAACCGACTTTGTGACATATGCGCATTTGGGGATGCCCATATGAAGTGAGAATTTATAATCCACAAGAGAAGAAGCTGGATCCAAGGACCATTAGTGGGTATTTCATTGGATATGCTGAAAGGTATAAAGGTTACAAATTTTATTGTCCATCTCACAGCACTAGGATTGTGGAATCAAGAAATGCGAAGTTTCTTGAAAATGACTTGATCAGTGGGAGCGATCAAACTAGAAACATAGTTTTTGAGAAGGATCATTCAGAATCTCAACCTTCCACTTCAAGTGATAGATTGATTATTGTTCATAGCACCCCTCAAGTACAAACTGGTGTTGAATAACCAATCGTTGAAGTTCCACAAGCTGCTGACGATATTCCAGTAGATCAAGGAGTTCAAGAGTTGACAAGAACTTTTGAACAACAAGTTGAACCACATACTTCTCAGGAAGATGATGGTACAACATTAAGAAGATCTACTAGACCAAAGAAATCAACAATTCCTAGTGATTATGTTGTGTATCTACAAGAATCTGACTACAACATTAGAGCCAAAAATGATCCCGAGTCATTTTCACAAGCCATGAGTTGCAAAGAATCAGAATTATGGTATGTGTCATGTGGAATGAGTTATATTTGCGGAAAAATCTAACCTCCCTAGGAGTCTAAGACTCTCTAATGACAAACAAACCAAACAAGAGCTATCCTTCTCTAGATACACATCATTCTACGAGAATTCAAATGTTTTCGATCTTACCTTAGGTCCAAGGCTTGTTGTAGCAGTCAGCCTTGCTGATCCAGATGAGCTCCTCCTTCACTTTCAGACCTGCATACACTAACAAAGCAAACGATTACATAGCATCTGAATATTCATCATAAAATAAAACATATCTATCATATTGACCAAGGAATACATGAAATAATTCATTAACAAATCATTGAGAAGAATGGACTTATTTGTATTAAATAATCAAAGGAACCATTACAACCTGAGCCTTGGTGTTGTGCAAGCTCCTCCCAGGGTCCAGCAAGAGATTTCCTCTACTTTGACAAGCTCACCACTCCCACTATGGCAACAAGGAAGGATAGTGATCTCTCCTCACAAGTCAACAAATGGAAGTCCTAATTCCAGCAGCATTTACCCTTTAGAATGTTCAACTTTCAACCTTTCCTCCTTTGGCCCAATGCCTGTATTTATAGTATTCTAGAGGAGGTTATTCAGTTCCAACATCAATGGGATACTCCCTCTTTTGGATGGGGTAGCTCCTCTTTGATGGGATAAGCTCCTCTATCATAGGGATGCATGAACCATCTGGAGGCGCTCAATACACGTCAAAAAATCTTCTAGAAGGCTCTAGAAGTGACCACAAGTAACTTTTAAAGATGAAACTTGCGCCTTTTGACCTTTACAGGGGTACGCACCCAAGCTTTAGCATACAGAGCGTATAAATATGCAGATACAGTGTATTTGGAGTGCGTACCCGCAGGCAAGGTAGAGAGAACCTGCGTACCCAGAGATAAACATGTTTTCAAGTGACTTTCTCTCTTTTGAAGTTTTGACATGAAGAGCAGAGGTATGGGGCTTTGACAAAGAGGACAATATGGCTATTGATGGGGCCATATAACTGCAGATAGTCAAGGTGACAAAATTCAGTGTAACAGATTGCCCCCTAAAGTACGAAGCCTGTAATAGATAAGGGTGTTAAGTCATATAAGAAGGGTGAAGTGCTTTACCATTTCGAGGATCATCTTGTGGATAGCCCGGTTGGAACCTGCAATTTTCAACACAAAATAC
>APFE030749369.1:0-12734 GCA_000404065.3 Pinus taeda
AATAAGTACTTTAAGCACACATAGTAGCTAGGCTACAAAAGGATAAAAAATAAAAAATAAAAATAAAATTACATTTGAATAGATAAACTAGTTTTTTTCTTTTTTCCTTTTTTCTTTAAGACTTTTTGTGAAACCCCACTTGATGGATTAGATTAAACAATTGGAAGTTCATTATTTCTTGAAGTGTTTAGGGCTTCTGTATTTGAATATGAGCTCTGAGTAACATCTGATCACTTTGTTCCACCTAGACCTTGATTTTTGCTCCTGTCCTCATGTTGATTCTCATGAATTGAAACCACTGCTGAGTTATTGATAGTCTTTGCCTGTTTGTTCTGATCACTCTTCTTCTCTTCTCCCTCCTTTTGAGAACCTTGTGGATTTTGTTTCTCTCGCTCTTGCTACGTCTCATCAATTTCTTCATCCTCATCATCTAAAGAAGGAGGATCAAGGAATTTCCATCCTCTTTTCTTTTGTTGTCTTTTCTTTGTCCTTTTCTTTGCTTCTTTCCATGTGTTCTGCAAGTGCTTATTTGATAGAAAATATGGCATCTAAAGGTAGTATTTTCAAAATCTAACCATTGTCTCCATTTTATATCTTGTTGTGTCAGGTGGATGCGATCAGGAAGACCTTTTCTTAAATCCATCTCAACAAATATGCATGCAAAAGTGGAGATATATTTGTCCATTCTCTCTCGATCCACCTTTAGGAACCTTCCCAAAGAGCTCCCAATACCTTCTAGAACCTGGTGGTTCCAATAAGGGAGAAGAAGATTAGGTAGCCTTGCCCAAACTACAATTTTTGTCACCACCATTGATTTGGCATCAAAACCAAGAAACCATGGGGCTATAAAGAAACCTGCCCTTCCCCAAAACCACGGTCCTTAAATTGTTCATGTTGTGTGATTTAATATGGCCCTCTTTATACCTCAACATTTTGTTGGCCATGCATAATTTTGTGTACGTATAATCTCATTCAACAAACAGTATGCACCTGCATACATCTCCCATTTAGGAGTTATAAGTGAAAGCTATATTGTTCACCTCTTCACATCCTTAAGTCTGAGAGATCAGTTATCCTCTCTTTTCTTACTTGATGCATGTATTACTTTACTACTAACATTAGATCTTTAACTCCTCATGAGCGATAATTATACAAACCTTTTTGCTTTACCAACTCTCTGCTCACTAATTCAGAATCATGTTTTGAATCTAGTGTATAAACACAGGTTGCTAGAAATTGGTCTAAAAGCATCAACCCCACTATATGTACTTGGTTTAGATAGAGTAGAGGCACATAGTTTATTTTACTCTTATTACTTCTCACAAGAAGTACATTGGTGAGCTCTCCATTCTTTTCTTCAAATTGTAAAGGTTCATGTTTGTGAGTTGTTACCCCTAGAACTTCATATGTATCTGCACAGATATGTACATTAAGGTACACCTTTGTAAATTTTTACACATTAGTATGTTGAGATAGTGTTCATAAACTTACAATATCTTTCTATCATCAACCAAGAAGCACCAAGAATTGCTTCTAGATTTCCACTATGTATGTACACTAGGTGTACTTTTGGGTATTAGTTCATTGATATTTTTATTATACCATCATTATTAATGTATGATGCTCTTTTCAACATTTATACAATATGTTGTATTACATTTATGCACCCTTCAAAATCTCATCAAATAGATTGATTAGTACTTTATGTCTCTTGCATTTCTAAGTTACTGCATTGCTTTACTCAACTTGAATCCCCACAAATTCTAACTTATGTATGATAAATTAACTATGCATACTTTCCTCATAAATTTTTTTTGCCTCCATTAATGTGTAATTGGAACATTTTCTTATTAAATTACTTTATCCATGGGCAAACCATATCCAAAGTAAATTATATCATTACCTGCATGTGCACTAATCAACATAGACACATTAAATTTGAAAGACAAATTTTTAAGGTTCTTAGTCTCATATTACGTACAATACTTGACTTTCACGTCTCCCATCCCTTCTTAAGATTTTTTAACATAGATTCATTTCCTTAGTTATGTTCTTAATTAGAAAATGTGCAACTCATAATTTGATTCTGGTTAGAATAAGGTGATGACTTGTTACTAATTTACCTCAATGGGTTTGTATTTTATTAAACTTTTACCCTGGAATCGAAAACGCACACTCGCAAAATGTAAATAATAAAATGATGTGATGGCCACAGTAATAAATCCACCAATAGAGTTGTTGACTATCCTTCTCCCTGAGAGCTCTGAAGGTTGGAGAAAATGGAGGTTCTGAGGAGGTGTTGCACTGCACCTAACAGTCTAGGCTAACTTCCATGGCTTGGCTGACTCTGTCATGCATTCCTCCTACCCACGGGATCCCTGGAATTCCATTACTATGGTCATCCCGCGTTCCACGTAGATCATAACCTCCACTGACTTATCCCTATCGGTTAATCATGGACCAAGGCACCATTGGTTATTTTAAGGACCCCAATCGCCACAAGGAAATTTGGTCTTATTAGTGCACTGTTTCGGGTTCTATTTCTTTTGGCTCATCCATGCACCCTCTGTCTACTTCTAACATTGCACTAGACTGACCTTGGCCATTTGTGACCCACCCACCACCCGCTGTCAATCTTAAATATGCCTCTAGTTTAGTCTCGTATTACGTACAAGATTTGTTTCTCACATCTCCCAACCCTTATTAGGATTGTTTAACATAGATTCATTTCTTTAGTTATGTTCTTAATTATAAAATGTGTAACTCATAATTTGGTTCTAGGTAGAATAAGGTGATGACTTGTTACTAATTTACCTCAATGGGTTTGTATTTTTACTAAGCTTTTTCCCTAGAAGAGAAACCATACATCTCAAAATGTAAATAATAAAATGATGTGATGGCCATAGTAATAAATCCACCAATAGAGTCATTGACTAGCCTTCTCCCTAAGTGGAGCTGTGAAGGTCAACGAAAATGGAGGTTTTAATGTGGTGTTGCACTGCACCTAACAATTTAGGCTAACCTCCATGGCTCGTCTGACTATGTCATGCATGCCTCCTACCCATGGGATCCCTGTCATTCCATTACTGTGGTCATCCCGCATTCTACACAGATCATAACCTCCAGTAATCTACTCCCCCTATGTTAGTCATGGACTTGGATACCATTAATTATTATGAGGACCCCAATCCCCACGAGAAAATTTGGACTTACTAGTGTGTCGTTTCAAGTTCAATTCTTTTGGCTCATCCCTATGCCCTATGTCTACTCCGAACATTACAATAGACTAACCTGGGCCATCTCTGACCCAACCACCACCCTCTGTCAATCTTAAAGATGCATCTAGTTTGGATTGTTCTCTACTTTCCCTGGTTACCTTGAACCTCCTCAGCGCCTACCTGTAACCATACCCTACTTTCGACTCATCGTTGCCCCACCCACCTCATATCTTCGCCCCACCTAGCAACCCTTCTTTCTCTAGCATCCCTCCACCTCAATCTACTACCCACTGATTCCCTACATAGGCTCGAAGTGCACCTAATCCTATTCGCCATACACCCAACACCCCCATCCACTCTGGCTACTTCAGTACACTGGTCCCAAACCCTAAATCTACTCCTTCAACCCCCCACATGGTTAACCAAGGCATCAAGGGACTCCTACAGGATTACCCGACGACTCGCAGGTTAGGTAAAGTCAATAATGGGAGGTGTTTGAAGGTTTTTGACAGGGATATCAACCTTTCCTTGGGGGAAGACCTCTCGATGGGGGAAGTAGTTGATATAGCCAAGAAGGTCCTTGTGGGCGGAGTTCGGGGGCAGAATTACACTATGGATAGACTACATCTCTCAACGTTGGATATTTGGGGCACTTTACTTAAAGAAATTCCCAGCATTCGAGTGCTCACAGGAGGGTGGTTCACCCTTAGATTTCATAGGGAAGAGTATACATACTAGATACCCTCAAGGTTTTGTCACATTGAATTAGCCCATGTATTGCTGAAAAGATGGGATCCTTTATTTGATCATGAGAGGGAACATCTAGGAGTTGGGCTCCCACCACCAGGCTCTCCTTGATTCGCTTGGACTGCGCATCACACCCTATCAAGTTGAGCATAAGCCCTTCGAGGGGAGGCCATCCAAGATTTCCAAAGTCATCAAGATTGTGGGGGCAGATGTAGCCTAGGGCAGACAGAACACCATTGAAAGGGTACTTAGAGCACAGGACACCCTTGGTATTGTTCCCCCATGAAGTGGCTATCCTTTAATTGTAGGGGTTTAGCTAGCCCCTCTTAAAAATTAGCTATCAAGAAGCTCTTGGGAAATGAGCCGTGTGATATTATTTTTCTAGAAGAAACCATGGGTAGATTTGAGCTAATTGTTAGGACTCTCCTAACCATCATGTCAAGATGGAATTTTCAAGCTTTGGATACTGCTGCGAGATCGGGGGTATTGCGCTTGGGGTAAACCCAGAATCTATCAAGGTCACCTCTGCATGGGGAGGCCGTGGATTCTTGGGTATGGATATATTTTGAGGTGAATTGGGTAGAAATATCTATATTATGAACATCTACGCCCCCAATCATAGTAGACTGGACTTCTTGCAAAAGATACTACAAAACCCCCTCATTGACCACTCCACTATACTAGGGATAGATTTAAACTTCACCATCAGTCATGAAGAATCCTGGGGACACCACTCATAGTAGGATCCACTATCAAATCAATTGGGATTACTTCTGGAGCAACACAGTCTTATTGGCATCCCTATGAACAAGAATTTGTCAACATGGCACAACAGAAGGACTGGAGAAGAAGCTCTCGGTAGGAGAATTGATAGGTTTCTCATACATGAAGACCTGATCACTTCCCTCACTAATTACAGATAGTGGGTGGGCACTCGTGGGATCTCAGATCATTCCCTTATCTATTTGGATTGACAAGCTCCTCTAAAAAACCGAGGGCTCCCTACAAATTTAACTTGACCTGGTTAAAGGAACCTGAATATTTCATGTTGGTTACAGAATTTTGGAAAGCTCATACCCTACCAAATGATCAGATGAAGGCTAATGGTTTTGGCTACAACTTGGTCATTCTCAAGAGAATATCCATTGATTGGACCAAGGGGAAAAAGTCCAAGGAGGGGCATACCCTCTGTGACATTAAAATCAGTTGGCCTCACTAATGGATGATCAAGGTAGAGGGTACACCTCTATCGAAGCAATGCTACACCTTATGGACTTAGAAGCCCCAAAATCCAAGTTCCTGCTAGAATGGGAAGAAATATGGAGACTCAGAAGCAGAGAAATTTGGTTACAAGATGGGGATGGCAACACTAAATTCTTTCATAAATATGCCAATGGAAGGAAAGCCAACAATACTATTTGGTAGATGCCTACTAAATAGGGTCTGATTACTAAATCCTATAATCAACTGGCTAGGTTGGGGAACACTCACTTCAAGTATCTTTTCAAAGCCCCACCAGGCACAACTCTTATTGACATTACCTACATTCTGGGCATTATCCTAGATTTGTGGAGCCAAACTCAAAGCAAGACCTCATCAAACGTGTAACTATGGGGGAACTGGAAAGTACCCTGAAGTGGTTTAAGAAGGACAAAATTCGGGGCCAGACCGTTGGTCCATGGAATTCTATCTTACTTTCTTTGACATTATTGGCTTGGACCCACTCAATGTGATCGACGAATGTCGCTCATCAGGAAGAATGTATGAAGCTATAAATTCTACCTATATCACCCTTATACCCAAGACAGACTCCCTGCTATCTTTCCATGATTTCCGGCCTATATCCCTTTGTAATTGCCTATAGAAAATTATTGCCAATATAATTGCAAATCACATCAAGCCGATCCTATTAAACAACATATCCTCTGAATAATTTTCATTCCTACACAACCATAAAATTCAAGAGGCCATTGGTACAACACAAGACGCCCTCCACTCCATTAAATAGAAGAGCCTTAAAGGGGCTATTCTCAAAATTGACCTCTCAAAGGCCTTTGACCGGGTCAGCTGGATATTTATCAAGATGATCCTTACACACTTGGGCTTTCCACATGCCTTCATTAGATAGATCATATGTTGTATCACAATTCTATCCTTCAAAACTTTAAACAATGGATCAGCCTACCATTTCTTTCAGGCGAAGCGAGGAATCAGGTTGGGATGTCCACTCTCCCCACTACTTTTCCTTATTGTAATGGAAGGTTTAAGTAGGCTGATTGCTTCAGGAAAAAGAGTCGGGAGGCGCAAGGGCCTCAATATCACGAAATGATGCACACTTATGCATTTTATTTTTTTGGATGATATTTTGATATTCTTAGATGGAGGTATATAGGACAACAACACCCTCTCTAAAGTGCTACAATTAGTTTGCACTGCAACAACGATGGAAATTAATGGGGCCAAATCCACTATTACTTTATCAGCTTGCTCTCAATAGGAGACCTATCAAGCATATCACAGCTACCCCTTCCAAATCCTAATACTAGAGGATGGTTTGAAGTACACTGGCTTCAAGATTAAAGTAGATGGATACAAAATTACATATTGGACCTAGTTGGTTGCCGTGGTGGAAAAAATATTAAACAATTGGAGCCATCAGTTACTATCCAAAGTTGGTAGATTGGTGCTCATTAAATTTGTTCTAGAAGCAACCCTGGTCTACTAGATGTCCCTAGCATGGATTCGCCAAGTTATCTTACACAGGATTCAGTGATTATGTTTCCATTTCTTATGGAAGGGACACAAGGATGGGAAACAATTTGCATGGGTCAAATGGAACAGAATTGCAGTCCCCAAAAAATTGGGAGGCTGGGACCTCAAAAATATTTTTGCATTCACACAAGCACTTGCGGCCAATCTAGGATGGCTTTTCCTAAAGCACAAAACCCTTCAGATAGAGGTGGTTACATATAAATATATCTAGCCTTGTTCAGTTATGGACTAGATAAGGTTACCTGCTTGGAACAGGAAAGGAATATTAGTGATTTGGAGAGCTATCATACACACTCTACCCATTATAAGAAGTGGTCTTACTTAGCATATTGGCAATGACATGTCTATACAAATTGGAGCTGATACATGGATTGGATGCGACAACTTACACAATCTCTCTCTTGGGTTGATTTATTCCCTTAATTGTAGTGGGGTGGCAACCATTGCACAAATTGGGGATTTATTAAATACAACCATATATCAACAATATTGGTTATCAGAGGAGGCCCTTGATATAACAGAATAGTGGTATATGGAGTGGAGGAGAAACGTTGCAGCTTTAATAGAATCTTATGTGAGACTTAGGAATGTTGATGATGAAATGATATGGGCCCTTGCTCAGAAGGGGACTTACACACCAAAGGAGGGTTACCCTATTATACATGCTTGCCATAAGCCTATTTCATTGTAAAGCTCGTGGAGTTAGTTATGGAAGTTGAAAGGCCCATTGCGCACATGTCTCATGATGTGGAACATAATCATGTACAAGACCCCATCTGGAACAAATATCAGGAAACACTCTTTTTAGGGACGCTCCTCGTGTGTTTTATGGCGTGGGGAGGAGAAATCAAATCGCCATATGTTTCTCTCCTACCCCACAACTCAGTAGATCTAGGAGGAGGTGATGCATACACTATATATATCTCAGGGATGGGTTGGTGATTATATAATGAATGCCTAGAACAATTGGTGTACTGAAGCCCCTAATCCAAAAACTTGAAATCACCCTTTAATTGTGTTGGCACATATGGATGAGCAGGAACAACAACATTTCTCATGGGAAGCAAATAATTTGGCCACTCATTATGCCTATGCAATAGTTACATTGGAATCCCATATGATAAACTGGTTTCCATGGTTCATACCATCATTTAAGAGGTTATAGACAAATTTCATCCTTGGGCCTACTTCGACAGTTCTGCACAAGACCAAGGGTGTGGCGGTGGAATTATCCTATATATATCTAAGACACATATCTTTCATATTTGCATGAGGTTGGGGGTGGAACAAATAATTTTGCGGAGCTCCTAACACTTCATCATCCCTTATACTTTGCATTAAACAAAAACTGTAGGAATTTACAAGTCTTTGGGGACTCCAATATTGTTATTAACTAGTTCAAATACACTTCTACATGCCATGCTCATACTCTCTGAACCATATTAGATGATGCATTGTTCTTAAAAACTCATTTTGATCATATTTCATGTGCTCATATCTACAGGGAGCACAACGAACTTTCGAATGAGCTTTCAAAAGTGACAATGCACCATCACAGAGGGGAATGGTTGATCTGTGACCACAGACCAGAGCAGATCTACCATTACTTCCATAGACCATATATCGATCAAGATCTATAGAGGGATGATAGGCCGTAACTTGTTTTCAGTTCTATCTATTGACTACAGAACAGTAATCACCGTGGGTGAAAATTTGAAAACTTTTTGAAACTATGTATATATAATGTATATATAATGTATATGATCAGATATAGGATGCATACCTTCCTCTAGGTTTTTGTATAGACTCCTTCAGATCTTAACAAATTACATATGACTACAGTCACTCGCTCTGCATTTGCCTATGGCATTTACAACATGTAATTTTCCTTGATAATGAAAATTATGATACTTTTCCCTAGAAAAAAAATAAATCCACCAATCATTATTACTTATTGAGATCATCAATTTTGTCTTTCCTTTGCATTACTCTTTCCCTCCTAGAGATTTGTCTCATTCCCATATAGTTTTCTAGGGAGTCTCTCTTCCTCCCCGGCATTATATCTATCTAAAACCTTGATTAATTCCACTTTTCTCATATATATATATATATATAGATATACTCTTTTAAGAATTTTATTTAATGATTTTTAAAATAAACATAATTTTTTATTTGACCTATATGGTATCTAACCAGTGTCAAATAGACCACAGATTCTCCCTCATACATGGTAAGTTTCTCTTTGATTTTATCATAATTTAGTTGTGAGAATTTATGATTCCTTCACATATGAAAGCACATCCATGCAACTCATTGTATCCCCATAATGAGTCCTACATGTAAGTCACACTTGTCAATGTACAATCTAAAGTAATCATATCCTTCTCATATATGCATTGCTTGTTATCAAGAGTTAATATTGCATTAGTATGCTGGTCATGCCTTACCATGATTACCAATGGTTTAATTATCTTGTTCTGCTATGCATAACTCAAAGCATCACTTTTCAATCATGATATAAGAGAGTTTAACCAAAGCTTAAATTTTGAATTCTTGACAATGAATAAACTTTTTAAGCTCCCCAACTATGAGGGAACACAATAAAATTAACTTATTTGTTGGAAACACTGAGAGGGGGGGTGAATCAGTATTTATTATTTTTTGTTCTAGTGATTGCCAAAAGCATATATAGATATGTATATGTATACACAGAACATAGAGATCAATAATCAGAATAAATGCTTTTATTAAAACTCAAGATAGTGCAATGAAATAAATACAGTATAAGTGTAAATCTAATTGTGAATTAGTTGCCAAGCTCCAACTTGGACTTCAGTGAGGCTCCAACCTCTAGAGCACCAACTCTGTTTTGTAGTGGTTCTGCACTTAGGAGCACCTACCCCCAATGACTTCAGTCCTGTTCAATTCTGAGGCTCCAACTCTTGGGCTCCAACCCAACTTTGGTATACACTCGTATGCTGCTTCACTCTATTCAACTTCTGCTACCCCTTTTGCCTCTACTACTTCCACTATCTCATACTCAGGGTATTCAACACAACAACCACACCTCTCGTTCTCTTTTTTTTTAGGTTTTTATACATTCTCATGCCTTTGTCCATTCATTTCCACTTGCTCGCTAGCTCTTTGGCTTCCTCCTTGCTCGCTTGAGCTTCGGCTTCCTCAACACTCCCTCGACCTTCTGGCTTCCCTTCTCCATTCGCTTTAGCTTCCTATGCCACGTCATCCTTTTATTGCAATCGCTGCTTTCAGAGGTTCGCACATAACACAGTCGATTATCGATGGCCGATTCCCCTGCTAGACATGATATTATATAAACTGCAGTTGATATTCTCGTCAGGTCCAACCTTATCACAAACAACAATCGCAAGGAAAGGGCCGCTTAACACTGTGTTCCCTTTGCTCTGAATTCCCAATGCGATAATCGCTATCGGCAATTGCAATGGTTCACTTGGCACTTCATGACTTCTGCTCCTGATGCATTGGATGCAATATAACAATAAACAGAAGTTAATATACCTATCGGGTCCGCAACCTTATCACAATCGGGGGTTGCCCTTGGCGGAGGTCCGATGCGATATCGCTATCGACAATCGCAAGTCACACAGGGTGAGGTTCGATGCGATATCGCTATCCACGATCGCAAGTCACATATGATCAGGGCCTTACACACTTGTGATACCCACTCTCAAATGTCGATGCGATAATCGCTATCGCAAATCGCAAAGGTTCAGGGCTCGACGGCTTGGGATGTAGCAACGGATGCGATAGTTGTTAATGCATATATGCATGGGTTTTGCCTCCGATAGCTCTCGAACGTGTAATTTGATTCCTCTGATGGATCTGTTTTGGCCCTGTTTGTTGTGGTGGCAGTTGCACACATATGCGTGATAGTTGTTAAATGCATGCGTATGAGCTCTCCGATCGTTGTTTGTATCCTCTATTGCTTCGATGGCATTTTGCATCGTCTGTATGCTTTTTCTACACCTCTGTTGCTCTGACGGCTCTGCTTGTAGCTGTTACCTGCATACATATAAGCTTTCCGATGACTTATTTGCATGCCTCCATTGGCTCTGTCACCTCTTTGTGTCGTTTGATCCTCTGGTCGATCCTCTTCTTTGGCTCTATCTCCTTCCTTGAATATTGCCATATTGACATCAATGACAATCTGTGTCCAACAATCTCCCCCTTTGTTATTGATGGAAATATTCTTCTGCTCTCTCCCCCTTTGACATCAATGGCAAAGGAATGCATATGGACTCCCCCTGTCAAACTACTCCCCCTATTTTGCTACATCTTTATGAATGGACTTGAGTGATGATAAAGAAATAACCCCCATCTTTTGACACAGATGTTCGAATGCTTCTTGAGGAAGAGGCTTTGTGAAAATATCAGCTATCTGCTCCTTAGTACTGATATATTCCAAGACAATGTTTTGTTCGGCTACTTGCTCATGGAGGAAATGATACTCGATTGGTATATGTTTGGTTCTTGAGTACATCACTAGATTTTTGTTGAGACTGATAGCACTTATGTTGTCACAATGGATGGTAATTGGTTGATCTGTACATATGTCGAGATCTTTAAGATCTTCCTTCATTCATAGTATCTAAGTACAACAGTCTGCTGCAGCAATATACTCAGCTTCGGCTGTGGATAATGATATGGATGATTGTGTTTTGTTGAGCCACGATACCAAACAGTCTCCTAGGAAGAATGCATTTCCACTAGTACTTTTCTGATCATCTATACTCCCTTTAGATATCTGAGAATTCTTTTTACAGCTAATAAATGGGATTGTTTGGGAGCAGATTGAAATCTTCCCACCATTTCTACTACTTTCATTATGTTTGGTCGTGTAGTTGTTAAGTATAGAAGGGCTCCAATCATTAACCTGTAATGAGTTGCATCTACTAGAGGGGAATCATCATCTTTGCTCAATTTGCAGGTTGTGGTCATAGGTGTGCTCATGGCTGCACAGTCCTCCATTCCATATTTTTTGAGCATGTCTTTTGGATATTTGGCTTGAGATATACACAATCTTACTCTAGTTTTAGATACTTAATGTCAAAGGAAGTGGGACAACTCTCCTATCATTTACATCTCAAACTCTTTTGCCATGCTTTGAGAAAATTCATGGCTCATTTCATCATTATTACTAGCAAAAATCAGATCATCGACATAAACAAGAGCAACTAGTAACTTCCCTTGATCTTTCTTTATGTATAGATCGCTTCCAGCCACTCCCTTTTTGAAACCTTGTTGTTGTAGATAGTTATCCAGTCTTGCATACCAAGCTCTAGGAGCTTGTTTCAACCCATATAAAGCCTTTTTCAATTTACAGACTAAGTCCTTTCCTGTTGTTAGATCAAAACCTTCTGGCTTCTCCATGAAGACTTCCTCCTTGAGTTCCCATTTAGAAATGTTGATTTCATGTCCATTTGATAGAATGCCAAGAACACCCTGATAGCTTCCATACGACCCACTGGTGCAAATGTCTCTTCAAAGTCAACTCCAATTTGTGAATAGCCTTTGCAGACAAGTCTTGCCTTATTTCTGATAACTTGTCCTTCGTCATTCATTTTATTTTTGAACACCCATTTGGTTCCTTTTATGTTTTTGTCTTTTGGACGAGGTACCAGCTCCCAAGTCTTGTTCTTCTCAATTTGGGACATTTCTTCTTCCATGGCTTTTACCCAATGAGGATCCTTACTTGCTTCTGCAAATTTTTATGGTTCTGTCATAGATAGGAGGGAAATAACTTTTCTCTTGGGTGTGATTGATGTCCTTCTTCGGGTCTACGCACCCTCATCTTTATCTCCAATGATCTACTCTTCTAGATGATGTCTTTGGACATACTTCATCTTTGAAGGGGTATTAGGTGGTTCTCTTTCCTCTTCTTCTTCTTCTTCTTCCTCATTTATTTCTTCCTCTTTAGGTTCTTCTTCTTCAATGAGAAACTCATCTTCATGTTCTTCA
>APFE030749377.1:0-10657 GCA_000404065.3 Pinus taeda
TAATGATTTATATGGCATATATAAATAATGAAAACAAATTTACCTTCCTTTCAACTTTTCCTAAGCGCATATGTAAAACAGTTATTTATGAGTCATTCCTAGAAACAAGCCTGCAATAATATACACATCATAAATAAATAAACAAATATTGTTATTTATGGAATAATCCAAAATATAATAAGCATAATTTAAATAAAAATATATGTGTAAAACAATTATTTATGAGTCATTCCTAGAAACAAGCCTGCAATAATATACACATCATAAATAAATAAATAAATAAATATTAATATTCATAAAATAATCCAAAAAAAAATAATTTAAATAAAAATATATATGTAAGATAGTCATTTGTGAGTCATTCATGAAAATAAATAAATAAACAAATATGGTTATTTATAAAATAACCCAAAAAATAGTATGAATTATGATTATGTATCGTAATTAATGATATAATTAATTTGATTTTTGAAATGTATGAGAGGTTTTTCCAGCGGCTGTGTGAAAAATATAAAACAACATATGTACAAGGCCATTTCAATTTACGTAGCTTAAACTATCTCCAAGAAAAAAGAGTAAGAATGGTAGAATTCCCAAAGAAGACGAATAACTATACATATATAACTAAGAATTCCCAATTGACTGGAAAGAAAGAGGTGAGCTAAGATCAATAAAATTTGAATAAACCAGTACTCATAGAAGGGAGTTGAGGTGTATGTATATATATTAGTAATTTGAAACTGGATATTATATATTAATTTGAAAGTTCAATAAACCTATTGAAAGAAAGGAAGGATAACCCCAAGATGATAGAAGTGGGAAGATGGTTCCATTACTGAGTTTGAGCAGAAAATAAATTCATTGGTGGGCGGGTTTAATTGACACATAACACAATACACAGATACATGCGTACACGGTTAAAGTGAATCTGAATCCAAAGACATGCATGGTTACACACGTGGATAGAATTGGTATGGTTAAAATTATGGACGTGAATCTGAATCCAAAGACATGCATGCTTACACACGTGGATAGAATTGGTATGGTTAAAATTATGGAGGAGGAAACATAGCCTTAAATGTAAAACTCATTCGAATGGTGGACACATTTGAGGAGAAAACAAAGCCTTAAATCCATGTCTGGTCAATTTAATAGAACTGGTATGGTGGACACATCCGAGGAGGAAACAGAGCCTTAAATCCATGTCTGATGCACTTGGCACAAGGGTAAAATTATTGAGGAAACAGGGGCTTAAAACGATGGCCGATGCACATGGCACAACACGTTATGGAAAAAAAAGGAAAAAAACCATCAAACCACACGTTAAAGGAACAAAGAACACAAGACACAACCATGGGTTAATCTAATAAAGAAGAAGAGGTGTTACACAAGAAAATAAATTAATAATACAGAGACATTGATACTTGAATTCCTAGGGGATAGGATAAATTGGTGAAGAGCCACATACACAAGGGAATTATTAAGGAGGAATCAAAGGCTTAAATTCAATATAAAATGCCTAAAGCACTATGTTTAAACTAATCAAAAAGAGAGATACATATACAAATACCTGGAATTGGGATTAGATTTAATTTCTTCAGCTAAAGAGGTTAGGCAACCACCTAGTTTCTTCTTTCATTCATTTACTTACCAATAATTTGCAATGCACCCAACAAAAATATAAGGTTATGAAATGGAATTAGTTATCGCACCAGAGCAAAGATGATTAAACACTGAAACAAAATTAAATAGAATTGAATTTGATCCATACGATTTCTGAGAAATAATTGATCTCTATAAGCCCAAAAAAACTATTAAACAACTCAACTTAAATCAACTTCCCAACTCTATCATTCGTGCCATTCCCTTCCCTTCTATTCTAAGCCTCCTCCTCTTATAGAATATTCACATACTCAACTTAAACATCAATAGAAAATAGACCCAAAACTCAAACCACACCGACACAAGCATACCAAACTGGATATAAACATAAAGACTTAATATAGATATATATAGGGATTCCCCAACTCCTTCCTTCAACGGCTATAAGAGTGTTTTACGGCCTCTAAATTGAGGGTTCATTTTTATTTGTTTTTTTTTAACTTTCAATTCTCGCGCTTTTCTGTTTTTTGGAAACGAATGGGTTGATGCTTTTGCTTTTTTTAAATTTCTATTGTTGTGCTTTCTATTTTGAAAAAGATGCCAGGTAAATGCTTTTATTGCAAGGACCATGAATTTTCCGTCAGGTTCATGGTTTTTCCGTCCACGCTGATGCTTTTGTTGCTAGGTTCATGATTCTTCTGTCCACGCTGATGCTTTTGTTTCCATGTTCATGTTTTTCCCGTCCAGGTTGCACTAATGCTTTTGTTAACAAGCTCATGCTTTTTCCATGCTCTTTCCATCCAGGTTGGGCTGATGCTTTTGTTGCAAGTTTCATTCTTTCTCCATCCACCCAGATGCTTTTGTTGCCAGGTTCATGATTTTTCTGTCCACGCGCTTTTGTTGCCATGTTCATGTTTTTTCGGTCGACGTTGAGCTGCTGATTTGATTGTCAGGTTCATCCTTTTTGGTTGGGTGGATGCTTTTGTTGTTTTTATTCTATTTCAATTAATGCTTTTTCCGAAGGGAAAACAATAGGTTTCGATTCATGTTTTTGCTTTTATTTATTTTTTTATTTAATCGTATTATTATATAGATGTTAAGTTTATAATTAAGTGTCTATTTATTTTTCATTTTTCATTTTATTTATTTTTCCTAGGTTTGAAGTAGGGTATGAAATAAGATTAGAGAGTGTGATGGATATATTATGTTATTTATTTTTTATTTTATTTAATAGTTGTTATATGAAATTTATTCGATATTAATATAATATTTTATTTAAAACTGTAAAGCAATATGTATGTAGGGTAAGTATCTTGATAAATTTACAAAATGTTTTAAAAAGAGCAAGTGGAATTGTGTGTGTGAATTTTTATAATGAGGCATGCTTTTTGGTCTCGATAGGAATACAACAATTAGTGTAGCCTATAAATGAAATGGTTGGAAAACTCAAATGAACATCAAAACAGTCACCTCATGATATATTTCACGTAGCCAAGCCAAAAAGAAAATATCATGAACATCTCAAAGCTCCTAATTAAATTTGTATTTAAAACTCATAGTTTATTTGTATCTTCCATAAACTTTTTTCTATTTATTAGTGGAGTAGGATTCTTGTCCATTTTACTTATCTAGGAAAGAAACTTACTAAGTGCTTTTAGAAATGTAACCGAATATTGTTTATTAACACTAATGTAGTTGGATTTGGGATTTAACAGTGTATGATGTACTTGGGTGGATGGTATCTTTTTAAACCAATTTGTGTAAACTGCAAGTCAGATATATATTTCTATGAATTATTATTTAGTATTTAAATTTTTCAACTATCACTACACTTCCATTTTTATAGGTAGGCCAGTGAAAAACATTTTTTTGTTCTTAATTTCCTAACAAGATGTGCACAGTGTAGACTACATTTTTTTAGCAGGCGGACTTTCCCTCTTTTGAATGGCTACTATTCTCAATGTCCCAATTTGATATGGCTTCTTGAGACTTATGATTTTTTTTCCTACCCACATTTTGATTTTATCTTAGGTATGTGCTTAATAGTTTTCTCAAAGTATGCATTTGACCATGAACATTACATGTGCATAAATTAAAATCCAATTTAATTAACTTGATTGTGTGTTCCTATTTAATATTCATGAAAACTATTGTTGTACTCAATGCTCGTTCCAGACATTGATATTAAGGAAATGAGCTCAGTTGGTTATAGGAAGAATGTTGGTTTAGGTATATATTCTCGAACCATTTTTGGTAATTGGTGAGGATGTCTTGTTTGTTAGTATTTTCCTCATTTTTTGGGGATTCATTTATTCAAAATGCTAGTTGTTTGAATTAAAATGAATAACTAAGCTACATTATTAGCTTGAAAAAACATCCCTTAATAACTAATGATTTCCCTTATAATTTATAAAAGGTAATGGTAACAAATATTCTTCCATACAATGCTATTAGGTTGATACTATGCAAGATTGAGTCATGATAGATTACAAATAAGCTCAAAACTTTACAATGTAGATAAAGTACAATGTTTGGTAATTTCACACAATTTGCTACATAGTGTTATAAGTTAGTTCAACGTTTACCTTTAATTGTTGATTACCCGCAACAAAAATTTCTATGTCATGAATACATATTTCCCTTACATGACATAACCTGGAATTTTTTTATATTGTCATCTTCAATAGTTAATGTGTTGCATCGAAGCATTATGATAAAATGAGTTAATGTGTTACATTTAAGCATTATGATAAACTTTTCTTCCTTGTTGTCTCAACAAGTGTTGCATACTTGTTATATCCTTTGGGTTTTATTTATTTTAATAATTTCACTATCCAATTTGACATTGAGTTGAAGAGAATCTATTTCAATTTCTCAGAATTACTTTTACTTACAAGGTATGGTAATCATACATATCTTTTTGTGGTGTGTTCACAATTAGTTGTTAGCATCTGTAGACGTGTCCTTTCTTTCCTTATTTTAGGTTCTTTTTTATTGTTGAGTGGTTTTCCTTAGTAGTCTATGCTCTTTTTTCAAAACAAGAACAAAATATTTTGTTTTGAAAATAGAAGAAATGATATTTCATGCTTAGCTCTTCATCTATGCCCAATGGGAAATTCAAAACAAGCTAAAACTAACCAAAAGCATCCACCTTAGTATGTATTACCTTATGGTACTTATTTTAATTTTTAGTTGTTTGAAATTGCCACAAAACTAAAAATAAAAATCACCTGAGCATGTCTTACCTTATGGTACTTATTTTAATTTTTAATTGTTTGAAATAGCTCGAAGAGTAGGAATTTTCGATACAATATCCTTAACTTAGTTTTCATGAAAATTTTGCAATACTTGAAAGAGTTACATATTTAGCACTTTGACTATCCATGATGGAAAATTCAAAACTAAGAAAAATAGATATCTAGTTATGCCTTACTCATGGTACCAAATTTAATTTTCATTGTGTTTCAAACAGCCCTGAGGAGTAGTAGATTTTAGTAAAATATCTTTAAGTTAGTCTCTAAGAACTGAATCTCTTTTGGAACTTTTTTAGATTGTCACATCTTTAACTTTGGGATTAACCTTCAAACCTGGTATTCGAAATGAAGCTTAGTATTCGAAATGAAGCTTATTTATAGTTCTAGGGATAGAGAAGGAAAAGGTATCTCTTACTTTTCTAAATATCTTTATTGCGACTATTGTTTGAATTTATCATACCAATTTATATTTATTACATTGAGGTTAGGTTTTTTTTGTATCATTAGTTTCTAATGAGTAGATATTTGTGAAGGAATTTGGGAATTAATTAATTCATTGGAAATACTATAACTCTAAATGTAGAGAGTTGTAACATTATTTGAATTTGTATATATATATATATGTTTGTGATTTTCAAAATGTTTTATGTATTTATGTTGATATTTTGAATTCAAACTATGCACCATCATTGTTTGTTCATTTTAAATTGTGTAAGCTTGTGCTTAGTTGAATTGCATGTATATGTGAGTGGTTTTGACGTGTGTTTAGTTGAATTGTGTGTTTGCTTGTTTGAAATTGCTTATATATGAGTGGTTTCCAGAATGATTATTTTCTTCTGTATTTGGGCACGAAATTGTATATTGCGTGTTTTCCTATTTGAACATGTATTTTGTGTGTTTATTTTATTGAAATTACATATATACGTGAATGGTTATATGAATGTATATTTATGAATATCTTGTCTAATTTGAAATTGTAATCATGTGTTTGTTGTATTGAATTATGAATTTCAATGAGTATGTATAATGTATATTTTAATTTGTATGTTATGAGTTTACTTTTATTTAAAGTTGCATAATCATATTTTAGTGTTTTTTTATTGACTTGAAATTGTATGTTGTGTGTTAGTTGAATTTGTATATTGTATGTTTGTTTATTTCAACTTTTACTTTGTATATTCTTTTATTCGAAATTGGATATATATGTGCTTATCTATGAATATTTGTATTGTAGGTGACTTGAAATTGCAATAGTGTGTTTGCTGTATTGAATTGTGATTGCAGTTAATTTTGTAGTTTTCTTTTTATTGACTTAAAATTGTATGGTGAATGTTTCCTTATTTTCAATTGTATATTATGTGTTTTTTATTTGAATTTGTATTTTGTGTTTGATATTTACAAATTTTAGATTGTATATTTGCTCATTTAAATTTGTATTGTAGGTGTTGTCTGAAATTGCATATACATGTCAGAACTTCTTTTTTCAAATGTTTGTATGTGTGGGTGGCATTATCAATGTTTGTGAATGTATGTGTTTAAATTTTGTATTCCATTACCTTTGAAATTGTATATTGTATCTTTGTTTATTTGAAATTGATTAAGTATGATTATGAAGTGTTTTGTCAATGAATGCCTGTGTTTGTTATGTTGATTTGTATTAGCGATGAATTTTATTATAAACATGAATATGTGTATTATATATATATTTAATTAAGTCTTATCTTTTTATTGTATAATATTTGTAATATTTATTTATAATATTGAGTTTTAATTATAATGAGATTTGTATTTTTTCTTTTTTCTTTTTTAATTGTATTTGGTTAAGATAAATTTATATCATTTTTAAAATGTATAAATATAATTAAAAATCCATATATATATAAATAAAGGTCAATAAGTTAATTTGAAGGTTGGCAAAAAAAACATAAACATTTTGATAGCATAATATTTTAAGATAAAAAACATTATTAGTAACTATTTTTAATAAATATTAGTACCACAACAATAATAATGTCAGTAATGCAAAAATTTATCATAATTTATTTTCATTAATGTTAATAAATTAATATGTTTTAAAAAAATATCCATTAACATCATTAATCAGTTAACATATTAAATCAATATAATACCTATTTTTAATAAATATTACTACCAAAACAATAATAATGTGATTAATGCAAAATTTTATCATAATTTTTTTCATTAATGTTGATAGATTAATATGTTTTAAAAAAATATCCATTAACATCATTAATCATTTAACATATTGATGATGATGATGATGATGATAGTAGTTAACATCCACTGAGAACAAATTGGTCTATCGGACCTATAATTTTCTTAGTTTTTAATTGTCTGGCTCCTTGTCTTTCTTGGCGAGATTGGTGCTGTAGCTTTATTTTTTTCTCTACGGTCTTCCAACATCCTTTATCTTGCATCTCCTTCATCTCTTCTGGTTCTTGGGACATTGTTGTCTTAGCCTCGCGATCTATTGTGTTCGTCCTTTTGAAGATAGTTGGAGAAGAAGTTTGGTCTAGGAGATCTGCTTTGCTGTTAAATGAATATTTATTTTGTGCGGTATTCAAATCCTCATAACTATTGATGCTTGAGTGGTCGTCAAGTTCACTTTTTTGTTGTTGGGCGGGCTTTTTCCCTGCTTGTCTTGACATTTGTTTCTTTCTTTCCCGATTTCTTGTGATTCAGAGTTTTCTCTAGAGCATTCTTATTTGATGAAACTATAGTGTCTTTTTTGTGCTCCTTCCCACCATGTAGATTAGTGGTCGTTTTTTCTAGCAGAATTTTTCTAGGAAACTTTTGGGCAATTCTTGTCTAGATGGCCTATCTCAAAGCAGGATTGACATCTGAAGAGGACACTTTAATAATCGATTTTCTGGTTCCACACAAAGTCTTTACTTATTAGGTTTATTTCAACTGAGAATTCGACACTGAAGTCCATTTCCACACAAATGCATGTCATAGGTGGTTCAAGCATATTCCTCTGTTTCTAGGCACTTGCAGTAAAGTTCCCCAATTGCATTCCCAATGGTTTTTAATGAGGAGAGATTCTAAAGATGGAAAGGTAGGCTTGCCAATCTCACCCAAACTGGTGCTGAGGTTATGACTGTTGTTGAGGGATCAAGTGATGGGTTACGTGGCTTCATGAATAGGCATTACAAGATATATTCAGATTCCTTTCTTCTTTCTCGATGTGATCTTTCACTTCTTGAACATTTTTCTTCTTGATATGTCCTTCTATCTTCAGATTTTTAGGAGTGGTAATTCTTTTCAGTGCTTTACAAGATATGGTCAGATTCATTTCTTCTTTCTCTGGGGTTGGCTCCTGGTGTATATACTCTTCTTTTGACGTTTCTTGATCCTTTCCTTCCTCCTCTACACAATCAATGTAGAATAATTTCTTCTCACCACACTTATGACCTTTAATGTATTTGTTATTAAAATTGTAACAAAGCCCTTTTTCTCTCTTTTCTTCCAATTGTTGTGGTGTTGCTCTAAAGAAGGTGTTGCTCTTTGTATCCTTATAATGTGCTATCATTCCCTCCATGAAAATTGACCATGTAACAAGTTTTTTATGAGAACAAATCCCTTTATACCATAAAAATTGATGCGATTCTAAATATGAAGATGCAATATATAACTTTTGTAATAGTGGTGCACCATGTAGATCAAAATATTTCTCCATCTGTAGTATCCAACTTACTGGATCTATTCCATCAAAGTTCCTAATATCACCTTTTCTTGATTTCAAGAGTGCGATCTTGAAATGACTATAACTATATAATTTCAGATCTCAAAGTTCTAAAATTGTCTCCTGCATTAGCCATCTGAGTCCTCTTTCTAATGTTGCAAGTCTGATCAGCATTTGATTCTTCAAGAAAGAGTTATGCCCAATCTCCTAAGATGACCTGATTATATAATGTTTTAGTACAACAAACTTGTATGACGTGCCGTGTGTCACTATTTCGACCTTTGGATCTGAAACTATACACAAAAAGCTACAGTCCATCCTCTTTCTGTAACTTCTTACAAAATTTCAATTTCTTGCTCAGAGAGTAAATTATGACGATTTTCCCAAGGTCACCTGTTTAGGACGTAATTTGGGAGTTTGCAAAAACCCTAACTTCCTTAGATCATATATCTGGACATATGGCGAGACACATCTAACATTCAGACATGCACTTCAGCAACATTTCTTCTCAAATGGGTTTTTGTTTTAGCTTCTGAAATGTCACAGAAAAATATTTATAGCAAAAATACTACAATGACCTGTTTGGAGCAGCGAAACCCTAAAATCTAAAGCTTTCATACCAAATGTTATGAAACCAGCTCAAAAAAAGATAGAAAAGATAAATGAATTCCTTAGAAATAAGCCTCTTCGAGGGGGCCACCTCCTTTACATTACACAAATGAACAATTATTGGATGATACAAATGACAAGACCTCCTTTCTATATATAGGACTCTAAGGGGTCATAATATAATCAGAGCTCACATAACGATAATAATGTAAGGGAACAATAATAACAATAGTCGACTTCTACGGGGCATAATAATAACAATATGGGGACTACATGGGCACAAAAATATAATAAGGGGGTCTTATTAATAACAATAATGGGTTACACTAGTAGTATAGGGACCTAACAGTCTAAACTCAAATATTATTGTAAGTGACAGAGATTCCATTTTCATTGGAAATTTTTGGACATAATTGTTTTCTTGTCTTGGTAGTCACTTAGCTCATAGCTCATCTTATCATACTCAATCTGATGGGAAAATTGAAATAGTAAATAAATGTTTGGAAGAATATCTTCGTTGCTTTGTATCTGATAAACGGACAGAATGGTTCAAATGGTTGCCTCTGCCTGAATGGTGGTATAACACTTCCTTCCATACTGCAACAAAAATGACCTCGTTTATGGCACTTTATGGATATCACCAACCATCCATCACATCATATTTAAGAGAAAATTCTAAGGTTCAAGCAGTGGAAGATCACATCGAGCATCAACAACAAGTTCTCCAACTCTTAAAGCATAACCTCACCTTGGCACAAAATAGAATGAAACAACATGCAAATAAACATCGCAGCAAAAGAATTTTTGATGTAGGTGATTCGGTATTCATACATCTACAACGATATAAACAAATGTCCCTCAAGAAAGCTAAGAAGGATAACAAATTATCACTAAAGTATTATGGTCCGTACCAGGTGTTGCAAAAGATAGGTACTAAGACATACAAATTGGAGCTTCTTGCAACTTCTTGAGTGCACCCAATTTTCCATGTTTCAGGCTTAACGAAGGTTATAAGTGACAAGCTTTCAGCTCAGACAATATTGCTAGAACTTGATGAAGAAGGAAAAATCATATTAGAACCTGAACCAGTCGAAGAAATAAGAACTCGACAGCTACAAAATAGATCAATTTCAGAGTATCTCATCAAGTGGAAGAACTTACCCCTTGAATATTCCACATGGGAGGATGAGTATTTTATACAAAAGCATCTAGAACTACTGAAGCGTTGAGGACAACACCTTTTTGAAGGATAGGGGCATGTTAGGTCCCTACAATATTAGTGATCCCCCCATTACTATTGTTTTTGTATCCCTTACTGTTATTATTGTGCCCTTATTGTCCCCATATTGTTATTATTGTGCCCCATAGAATCCCTCTATATCCCTCTATTGTTATTTTTGTGGCTTTATATTATTATTGTTAGGTCGGCTTGGTTATATTGTGACCACATAGACTCTTATATATAGAAAGCAGGTTTTGTCATTTG
>APFE030749381.1:2563-50149 GCA_000404065.3 Pinus taeda
AACCTCATTTCAGCAGAGGTCATGAAGCGGTTGGGCTTACCGACCACAGCACATCCACAACCATACACCATCGGGTGGCTTCACCAAGGATGGGATCTTCGCCTGAGCCATCTGTGTCACCTTCCATACAAAATCAAGCCCTTCATGGATGAGGTATTGTGTGACATTGCTCCCCTTGAAATTTGTGATGTATTATTAGGACAACCATAATTGTGGAAGCGACATGCTGTGTATGAATCAAGGCCCCGTGTTGTTATTATTACATTGGGAAATAAGTTGTATAGGATACCAGAGGTAGCACCACCTACCACCATCTCTTTGAATACTGCAAAACAATGCGGTAAGCTTGTTTCCAAAACCAGGAAATTTGTTTTCCTGATGATACGCCCTCAAGGAAAGAAGAAGACGGTGGCCATGGCCTCCAGACAGGGCCCCTCCGCACGACAACTACAGATGGACAAGGTCGTGGAGGAGTACGAGGACATCTTCACCTCCCCCACAGGGGTTCCTCAGCACTGTCAGGTCAAGCACTCCATCGATCTGACCCCAGGTGCGCCACTACCCAATGGACCAATTTCTCGACGCTCCGTTCTAGAGAATGATGAAATCAAGAAGCAGATTCAGGAGCTCCTGTAGAAAGGTCACATCCGTCTAAGTTCATCACCTTGTGGGAGCCCGATCATGTTGGTACAGAAGAAGGATGGGACTTGGAGACTCTGTATTGACTATCGGGTGCTGAACAAGATCACTGTCCGTAATAGGTACTCGATCCAGATTGATGACCTCCTGGACCAACTAAAAGGGGAAAAATATTTCAGCAAGATCGATCTGAAGTTCAGGATATCAATCAAGGTACCAATCAAACCCTCTGATTGTGGAAGATTGCCTCAAAGCCAAGGAGGGCCTTTTTGAATGGGTTGGTTATGCCTTTCGAATGAGAAATGCTCTGCGAATCTCATGAGGCTAATGGATGACATCTTGCGGCCATTCACCAACTCATTTGTAGTGGTATACTTGGATGACATTCTAATCTTCAGCCAGAGTTGGGAAGAGCACCTCCACCACATCCGACATGTTCTCCAAACACTACAGCAACACAAGCAGAGTTGGGAGAAATGCACTTTTGGCATTACCCATGTTCAGTATCTGGGAAACATTATTGATGAACAGGGGGTGCATGTGGATCCAGCCAAATCCAAGTCATTCGGGATTGGCCATCTCCAACCACTTTGACAGAGCTCCGCAGCTTTCTAGGTCTTGCCAACTTCTACCACAGGTTCGTGTTGGGGTTTTCTCATATCACTTGGCCCTTGAGTCAAGTCACCAAGGGAGGATCCAAAGAAAAATTCTTTTGGTCTGAATATCAACAGAAGGCATTCATAGAGTTGAAAGATCGCCTCTGCACAGCACTAGTGCTCGCGTTACCAGATTTGAAACAACCATTTGAGGTCGAGACAGATGCCTCTGACTATGCTATTGGGGCAGTCCTTACTCAACGCGGGCATCCAGTGGCATATCATAGTGAAACAATTTCAGACACAGTCCGGAAGTATCCCACTTATGATAAAGAGATGTATTCCATTGTGCAGGCCTACCAACAATGGAAGCATTACATTTTGGGGAAGGAAACGGTCATCCACACGGACCATCGACCCCTGCAGTTCATACAAACCCAAGGGAAATTACAGAATGATCGCCATCAGAAGTGGTATACATACCTACAACAGTTCCATTTGAATATCAAATATAAGAAGGGGAGCACCAATAATGTTGCATATTGCCTCAGTCGACCATCGATCATGGCGTTAACCACCGTGCTCAACTCTTGTGGGCATGAGACTTCTGACTGGCCACTCCTCTACAAAAGTGACCCAGAATTTGGCCACACATACCAAACACTCTTGGAGGGTCAGCATGTTCCAGATTTTCACCTCCAGGATGCCCTTTTATGCCACCTGGGTCACCTTTTTGTTCCTTCCAGCGAGCGTGCCAAGATGATTTGGGAAGCATACTACAGTCAGGCTGCTGGGAATTTCTGGGTTGAGAAAACGGTGGCAGTGTTGCAAAAGTATTTCTATTGGCCGAATCTTTCACAAGATGTTGGGAAGTACATCAGATCATGTACTGCCTGTGCCATTTCCAAACCAACCATCAAGAAGCAAGGCCTCTATGCCCCGCTGCCTACCCCTAGTCAACCTTGGGAATCCATCTCCATGGATTACATGTCAGGCCTTCCTTCCACTAAGCATGGAAATGACTGTGTTTTTGTGGTTGTTGATAGATTCTCAAAGATGGCCATTATGGTGGCGTGCAAGAAGAATATCACGGCAGAAGCCACTACTAAACTCTTCTTTGAACGAGTGTGGGTGCACTTTGGGATCCCACAGTCTATCATCTCAGATCGGGACAGTCGGTTCCTCAGTACATTTTGGTCCAGTCTCTGGTCAATGGTGGACACCAAACTCACTAAGTCCACAACCTTCCATCCTCAAACTGATGGCCAAACAAAGGTTGTCAATAGGATGATTGTGGACATTCTATGCATGTATATCTCAAAGCATCCATGCACATGGGACGAGAGCCTCCCCTATGTTCAACACAGCTACAACCGAGCTCTTCACAGCTCGACTAGCCACAGCCCTTTTCAGGTGGGCTTGGGATTCCAGCCACTATGCCCCATTGATGTGGCCATGCCTTTTGCTGCTACTCACACAGATTCAGCTCATGTCTAGTTCGAAACAAATAAGGCAACTAGCTTCATTGAGAACATCCAACATATTCGCCAGCAGGTCCATGACATTCTGGAGAAATCAAATGCCAAGTACAAGTAGCGACATGATCAACATCGGGTGCCACACAAGTTTCAGGTGGGTGACAAAGTCTGGTTGCATTTGCAAAAGGACCACCTTACTGGAGCCTATCGGAAAATGAGACCACTTCGATATGGTCCTTACGCCATTACTAAGGTTGTGGGAGACAATGCATTTGAGCTCAGCATTCCCCCATTCCTTGGTCTGCATCCAGTGTTCAATGTGGACTGCCTTTGGCCATACTTTCCACCATTGCTAGACACATCTGACATTGCAGAACAACTCACACCCACAGAATTAAATCCAGATTGCATGGAACAAGCTGCAACTGATCGGATCATGGACACATAGATCAAGAACACTTTCCAACAGAATATCCAACTGTATCGAGTTGTCAAAGCAGGCCAATTCCTTCACTAGGGCAAGTGGCTCAACAGGGACCAAGTTCAACAAAAGTTTCCTCATCTCATGGAGGAACTCAACGCAATGGGGACCATTGCTTCCTAAGGGGGGAGGAATGATCCAGGTGGATATTGGTGGCCACCTACCAAGTCTATCTGGACCCCCATCATTGTTTCTCTCAGCATTTTCAGTTTCCTTAATTGTAGAACAACTTACTATTTTTAGCAGTTTTTCGGGTCCTGAACTTCCAGAGCCGTTTTGAGGCCCTAAACAACGTTTTTTGGGAAATCTGGGGGCACCATGGGTCCATGGACCGATTTTCCCTTCCTAAAGTGGTAGTTCTCGAATAGATCTTTCTAATGAGCTATCGTACGCGTCAAACGGAGATCATATGCCAAAGTTACGACCCCGGGAAATTGATGTACCAATTTACCCAAACAGGGCCCACAATTTGGAATTTCATCTTCTAGGGTTAGGTGTTGGGATGTGAAGGGTTTTTCATTGTTTCTCAACAATAAATAGGCCTCCAAGCCTCATTGTAACACAGTTCAGAGGAATGTAGTCACCACAACTCTTCTCAGAGATAAGCTACCATCGCCCTAGCTGGTTTATTTCCATTTCTGGTTGTAAGCATATTTCGGTATTTTCCATTAATGAAATGAAGCATTGTTTTCGCTGCATCTTTGTGTATATGGTTATCTCTGTATTTTGTTGCGTTCCTGTTTAAATCCGGATCATTATCACGGTTAAGGGTCTAGCCTTTGAATTAATTTTTTCCCTCTAGGATGCGTTTTCATAAACACTCTAGGCATTTGCATTATACTGGCATCATCAAGTAAGGAATCACATTGCATACCTATCCTTCTCCATTCTTATCAATTAGGGTTTATGGCATTTATATTGATTCAAAAGGTCTTTATCACTGATTCTCTTTTCATATTCTTGTGGGTCGAATAAATTAGGAATTAAGGAACTATCAAACTTACATTGATGTGCACCTTTTGTATGTCCATGGTTTGGCTAGTTATGAAATTGGACTAGAAGGATATTTTGGGGAAGCATACACTATGTCTGCAAAGTTATAAAATACGCCAAGATGGTCCTCTAATTGATAATAATAAGGGGGAGTCTAAACTATCTCCCAATAGTGGGAAGATAGAGTTACTATATCACATGTCACTAGAAAATCCAGTCTTGTTAAAAAAAAAATGTGTTTAAGAGATACTCCACATGTACTCAGGTTATAAAGGTGCAATGGGATACATTTCAATTGCACAAAGATCTCCCTTACCAATTTTTTTTTGTAAACTCGGTAATGCCCTTTACTATTAACAAATCACAAAGTTATATACAAGCAGCAGGATTCCACCATCCGCCCATAGGGAAACCAGATGGTGAAAGCACCAAAGCTGAAACTGAACAGAAATCTGCCATCTGCCCATAGGGAAACCAGATGGAAAACATCACAAATAAGTTTGACAACCTCACAGTTACAAAACTTTCTGAAGCAGATAACCTTGAACCATCTAACAACATTCCTGAGAAACAACTATTACATCTAGTACAACCTACGAAACAACATCTAGACTATAACTTCTGAACTTAAACAAAACAAAAAGATAGAGCAAGAGGACGAATCAATCATCCACAATCTCCACTTCCACTTCATCCTTGCCGTGCGCCTTGGCCAGCAGTTTCAGGTTACATTTGATATCCTCCAATTGTCTACCCTGAATCATCAACGTGGTTTGCAGGCTTCGCATTTCTCCTTTCGGGCTTGGATAACCCTGCGCGATCTCTGTCATTTCCTCCGCAATTTGCTCCATAGCCTTGGCGAGCAAGCACTTCATAACCCAAAACAAATGTAACGCCTGTTTGTACTGGGAAAGGCGACCGCGAGTGTTTCCTAGGTCCGGAAAGAGAGAGCACTAGTCATACATCTCTGGGTCGGAGGCCTCCTCCAAAACACTTTTTTCCATGTTCTCAATGATTTTCCTTATATCTTCATTCGCCTACCTATTAGACACCTTTTCAGCCTCCCTGGCTGACTGTTCCACTGTTCTGCACCCTCTTTTCCACTGGGAGGAAGCCTGAACGACATTCACGGCTCTCTCATTTTGCCTAAGTCTACCACGACCTCTGCCCCCTCTGCATTTACCCCTTCTGAGATGAGTATCCTGCATGTTTCTATGGCTACCTTGGCCAGCTTCAAACCTCCCTTGCACTCTAATTTCACTTTGCCATTTCCCCGGCTCGCCTTCTCCATTCCCTCTGTTTTCCTCTGAGCCCTCTTGAACATTCCTCCTAATCCTTCCCTCATCCTCTACTACCCTATGGTAATTCTCCGTTCCCTGCCTTCGTTCGTCCTCCTGGCTCTTTCGGATACCCTGGCTTCTTGTCATTCTCCCTTCCTGCTCCTCCTTATCCATCCTCACCCTCCTACCACCCTCCGCCATTGTCAAATGCATGAGCTGGGAGCCGTGTTCCTTTACATTGCCTCCCGACGCACCTATCTTTGCCATCTCGCATGCTCTTAATTTATGGAGCTCGTTGTCTTTATTAGTATTATCTGCACGCGTGCCACCTTGACTACCCACCACCTGTACTACGCCACCACTTCCATTCCTTCTCCTTACCATAATTTTGATGGAAGGCTATCTTGGGAACCTATCTCCTTTGGAAGCGATCCCAACACCCTCGGCTATGATGGCCCTGGGGTGAGGTGCGAGCTGTTGTCCTTCGCCCACCATCATCACACTACAAACGTGCCTTTTACCCACCCCAATTGGGGACTGTTTGTGTCCTACATCATTTCTATACATTGGCATCATTGTCCTGCTTTGTGATGGTGTTTAACTCCTCCCATCGGGTCCCTTCCATCTCTATTGACCATATGCTATCCACTTTGCTATTCAAATCATTGCATCCCCTATTATCCAAGTAGTTAGCAGCTCTATTACCTTCTCTCCTGACATGGTGTATAACCTTGTACTCGATGTGTTTCATTGACTCTGATATTTCCTGAATGAGGCATGCAGTCCTCCAGCTCTTGGACACCTATTCCCAGGTTTTCCCATCATTTAATTTTCTTATTGTCTCAATAACTAAAGTTGAATCCCCTTTTATTTCAAGTTTCCTATATCCATTTCTTATGGCAATCTTGATGCCTTGAAGTGCAGCCATGAATTTCACTTCATTATTAGTCATCATGCCTCCACGATCGGCAAAAATTCATCTTGTTTGACCTTCACTATCCCTGAAAATCCCACCATAGCCCGCCAGGCCCGGATTTCCTTTTGACGCTCCATCAAAATTAAGTTTGATAAAACCTTCTTGCAGTCGGATAAACACTGTTGGACTTTGCGTCTGCATATTGTGAGGCTTTTTCTTTTGGGGATACATCATCGCTTGGTTTATATTTAACTTCCGTAGTATTTGCTCCTCTTCCAAACTCGTATCCCAATCC
This sequence comes from Pinus taeda, assembly GCA_000404065.3. NCBI lineage: Eukaryota > Viridiplantae > Streptophyta > Pinopsida > Pinales > Pinaceae > Pinus > Pinus taeda. The sequence goes on from APFE030749381.1 coordinate 9,242, forward strand.
TCCTGGCTCCAAGACTCTAAGAGGATGGTCCCTTTTATTAACTGATGTGTTCTCTCCATATCTCCTCTGAAGAAGTAGTCTTATCTTGAAATATTCTTCCATTTCGCTCTTTCCAAATGGTCCATATGTTGAAACCTGCTGCCAAATTCCACGCTCTTCTCACCACCGGGCTTTGGAATTGCCCCCTTCCCTAATGGAATATAGTTTGGACAATATTTTGGGGATTGTGATTCGTCTTTCCAAAGATGTTGTAGATCATACCCCACTGTTTCTGAGCAATCGGGCAAGAGTTAAGGATATGTTCCTAGGTTTCTATATCATGTTTACATAAGCAGCAACATGAAGGACCTTGGAATCCTCTTTTCTAAAGTTGATCCCAAGTCAGGATGCGACTTTTTCCAACCAACCAGGTGAACATTGAGACCTTTGGCCACCATTTATTGTTCCATACCAGTCTTGATTCTGATCTTCCATCATGTGTTTGGATTTTATGAGATAAACCTCCTTTACCGTAAATGAACCTTTTGTTGATCCTCCCCATCTAAGGATATCCGGTCCTGTTCCTTTTTTTATCCTTCTCGAATCCATTTCTTTGATTAATCGTGACTTAATCTCATCATCAATATTATCAGCCCAGGCCTCAAGGTCTTTCCATTCCCTCCATATCTCATTTTCACCTTCTTCCCTCCAGTAATCTTCTACATAGGTTAGGCCTCTAGCTTGCGCTTCTCTGCAGATGGTTTGCAACCCCTGAATGTCCATCATTCTTCCCCTCTACTGCCAGGCCTCATCCCAAAATTTTGTCGACCTTCCAATTCTGACCTCCCAGAAGGCATGCCTATTTATCATATTATTTTTTTGGCTTGCCAGATCCCATATCATAGATCCTTTTGGCAGCTCTTCCAGTCTCAAAATATCTTCAGTTCAAGTTGGCATTGAGTATTTCTGCGTCCATATCTCTTTCCATAAATCCTTCCCGCCTTTCATCCAGCGCCACCATAGTTTCGCTGCTAGGACTTGGTTCAAAAGAAGCGGGTCTCTGACACCCAGGCCCCCCGCCTCCTTTGGTCTTATTATGTTGTTCCAAGAGATTAAAGCCCATTTCTTTTGTTGATTTGGTCCATCCCATAGGAAGTTTAAGAAGATTTCAACCATTTTAGTGCTTGCTCCTTTCGGAATTTCCATAACAGATAAAGGATAAATTGGAATTGCTTGGAGAGTTGATTACAGGAGAACAAGACGAGAAGCAATGTTCAGCGTCCTAAAAGACCAGCTGGATAGCCGATTCTTGAGCTTCTCAATAATTGGTTGCCAATTAGCTATCCTTAGCGGCCTAACATCTAGAATGGTTCCCAGGTATTTTGTTAGGAATTCCCCCTTTTTAAACCCCAGGACTCTCAAGAGATGGGATTTAACAGATTCAGGGGTATTGAAAATAAAGGAGTTGGACTTGTCCTTATTTATCTCAGTGCTCGATGCTTCCATGAATAGGTCCAGAACTTCCTTAACCCTTTTGACCTATCTCAAGGAAACCTTACAAAAAATCATTATATCATCTACAAACTACTGGTGAGTGACAGGTATGATATTTCCCCATAATCTCAGCCCTTTTAACTTCCTCTCTCTAAGCTCTTTTTTGATATATCTTCCCAGTCGCTCAGCTGCTACTATGAACAGAAAAGGAGACAAGGGGTCCCCTTGTCGGAGGCCTCTTGAAGCATTAAATATTCTAGTTGGAGAGCCATTCATAAGAATAGAGAAATTAGGTGTGGTGATCATACTGAGAATCCACTTCACCCATCTGTGACATAAGCCATAAGCCAGAAGAATAGATTCCAGATATCTCCAGTTTAAGCAGTCATAGGCTTTGGAAAGATCCAATTTTATCATCATGCCTGGTTCCTTTTTCTGTTTCAAGGAATGAATTATTTCTTGGGAAACTACTATCCCATCAAGGATTTTCCTCCCTTCAACAAAACTGGTTTGTTCAGGTGATATTATGCTGGGAAGGATTGGCTTCAGTATTTTGACCATTAAGGCAGCTATAATATTATATATGACATTACAAAGAGCAATTGTTCTAAAACCTTCAGCGGTTTCCGAATGAGCAGTTTTAGGAATTAAAGGAACAAAAGTAGCGTTAAGACCTGGCCATACCTTCTGCTGTCTTCGAGCTTCCTCAACAACTTCTAAGATTTCCTTTCCCATGAACTGCCAACTTGCTTGGTAGAACTCAGCCGTGAAGCCATCAGGTCCCAGGGCTTTGTTGCGTTTCATGCCTTTTACTATTTCCTTAACTTCCTCCAAAGTAGTTGCTCTCATCAGGGCCATATTCTGGTCTCTGGTTACCAAGTTTGGAATTTCATTGCTTATCCTTCTAATGGCCTCCTCTCTATTCCCCTGGGGCTCCGTGAGAATATCCTTGAAGTTTCCCACCAGTTCCTGTTCCATTTCGTCATGTTGAGTTATGCGCTGCCCTTCCCTGTTTGTGATTGAGAAGACCCTGTTTCTCTGCCTGTGCTGGATCATGGCTTGATGAAAAAACTTAGTATTCCGTTCTCCCTCCCTCAACCATTGGACACGTGACTTTTGTTTCCATAAGATCTCCTCCTGCTTCCTTCTTTCTTCCAATTGACTTATTACCATTCCTTCTTCTCTACTCCTCTACACATTTCTGCCTTCTGTTATATTCAGTTGTTGTAAGTCCCTCATTTTTTGCTCTAATCTTTGTTGATCTTCGAATATGTCTCTGAATTCTTCTTTGTTCCATTTTGTAATTTTTCCTTTAATTTCCTTTAGCTTTAACTGGAAGGTATGCATTTTACTTCTCTCGTTTTGGCTGCTCGAGGTCCACCATTCTTCAACTTTAGGCATAAACTGTTGATTCCTTAACCAGAAAGCTTCAAACCTAAATGGTCTTCTCTTGGGGCTTTGATTGAGGTCCACTTCTAACTTTATTGGCCAATGGTCTGAACCTATTGTAGGTAGAATCATGGCCTCAATGAAAACATCTTTCATCATGATTTGGTCCGAGACAAGGAATCTATCTAGTCTAGAAGCTATTTGGCTTGATCCTCCTCTACAGTTATTCCAAGTATGAATACCATTTATGGCTTGTATATCCACCAGTCTTTGCTCAGATATCATTTCTCTAAAGGCTTCCGTATATTGGTTTGTTCTTCGTAAACCCCCTCGCTTCTCAGTTAAAGACACAATCATATTAAAATCCCCACCATTTATCCAAGGCATATTATTGTACAGTCTTTGTATTGAACTTATATTCTGTAAGAATCCTTTGCGATCCATGGGGGATTGAGGCGCATACACCCCCGACAAAACAACCCACTCTGTAGACCCTATCAGATTAAACATACCTGAGAGGATTCACGGGTAACTAATCCAGTTCCTGAATTGAATTTCTTCAGGGTTCCATAATATTACCAATCCCCCTATGCTACCTGCCGCGTCCTGTCCCATAAAATCATACCGAATTTTCCATCTGCTGATTATTTCTTCCATTTTTTGTATACTAATTTTTGTTTCCTGGACTATCATTATACTTGGCTTATCCTTTTTCAATCTGTCTCTCAAATACCTTTGTTTTCCTCTACTATTAATACCCCTAATGTTCCAATTTTTGATAATCATTTAAATAGCTTGGAGGTTTGATGAAATACCTCTGACAGAGGAATTACCCTTCCTGAATTAACCAGTGTTTCCCCCACTTCTTGAATTGTTTCACTTATTGAGCGCCGACCTCTTTTTTTCCCTGCTTTTCCTGAACTTCCCACTCCACCTGTCTGAGTCTCTTGCTTTCCTGACTGATCCAATTCATTTGCTACCTCTGCCCCCGCTTTTTCTTTATACCTATGGAAGGCTTCTTTGTAGACTTGTTTCTGTTCCTCTGGAATAAATCTTTCATCCAGGTATCACCATTCCTGTAGTAATTTTCTCATTACACGTTCTTCTTCCCCTCCTTTCTCTTTCTGTGAATCTACCTCCATTTGGGTTTGTTCCTCTGTTTGATCATCGTTCTCTTCTTCTTCTCCTTGTTTTACTTCACCTTGTCCTACTTCCTTTTTTCCCATCTCCTTTAATACTTCCATTAATTCCTCTTCACTTACCGCATTTGCCATCTCTGTTTCTTCTTCCTGTAAGGCTTTGAATTTATTTCCAGTCTCCAGGAGACTTTTTTTACTGTGTTTTTATTTTTGGGCTTTGTTTTTCCTCACCTTTCTTTTATTTTGAACTTCTTGAAAACCCTCTTCTTCCTTTCCTGAGTCCTCCGGAATGAGGATTGCCTTTTCTTTCCTTTCTATTGGTTCCTCTGTTCTATTTAGAGGGCATTGTCTATAGAGATGGCCATATTCGTGGCATCTTCTACATCGGAATGGAATATGTTCATAGTCCACCGGTTGTTGCCAAACCTCATCATGGTACTCCAGTTAAATAGTTTCTGGGAGGGGCTTGCTGATGTTCATGTATACGCAAATTCTGGCGTAGGACGTATACCTCCCTCTTTTCGTTGTATCCGCAATTTTCACAAATGATCCTATTGCATTGCCTATTCCTTCAAGAATCTCTGGATCCCAGAATTCCATTGGTAGCCCAAAGAGCCTGATCCAAACTGGTGCTGCTAGCATTCTCTCTGCATTTGGGTTGTAACAATCTTCCCAATGTCGAATGAATAGGCCCGCATTGTTCATAAAATAGGGCCTCCTTCAAAGATTCTTTCCTTGTCCTCTGTATTCGAGAAAATGACTGTAAAAAAACCCTTGGCACCCAATTTTAATTCAAAATGGCCTTTCGGTTTCCATCTCTGTTGTATCCACTTGGATAAGTCCCTCTTAGTCGGCCAAAACCCTACAAACTTGCATATTAAAGCATAATCTTTCATATAACTGCGGTAATCCTCAACTTTGTTATTTGGAATTACAAACCTGGATTTTTTGGTAGCCTTTGGATGGCATTGTCCATTGAGTCTCGTTTGCCAGCTGGTTCCTTTTACAGGGATATCCCCATCGCTTTCCCTTGATCCCTTCCGATTCTTTTCTTTACTTGACTCTCCTTTCGTTATATTCTTGTAGGAGGGGATCTCTCCCCTCCCCGCATTTGTCTCCATTCCTTCTTCAGGCCACTACTACTGCTGGTGCTTTACAATATTAACCGGAGGTTCTAGAACTGATCGGCACACCCCAATTCCTCCTTCCCTTAACTAGACTCCTTCCATAATTTCCTACAGGTCAAAGAATCCTTTGCAAGTTTACTGCTGGAACCCTAGCTTCATCACAGACCGCTCGCCCCCTTCCCAACTTCAGGTATGTGCATAGATTTTAAACTTGCATAATTGGTATGATTAAAACCTCTCCTCCCTTACCAACTTGAAATTCAAGCCATTTATCTATATTTTCACCTTCAACCAAGAAATTCTCAAATAAATTTATTTATCTTATGTGTCTAGGTTCATATGGGGCAGCCCATCATGCCCAGAACTTCAAAATAAGGAATCGAAAAAAAAATCCAAATCTGAAATAATGGTTCCCTGGAAGAATGGATTTTTTAACAATCTAAATGTTGAGAATGTACACAGGAGATATTGGTAATACATTATTAAACCAACGAAAGGTTGCATTGTGGGCCAAGATTATTATATGTTGAACTTTGGCCATCCTTATGTAATTGAAACTAAAAGTCCAAGCTAGAGGAAGTCGAATATGAAAATCCCCCTGCAATAATGTTGAAATAATATGTAAATATGAAGGGTATATTTCATCGAATATTAATGGAAATGGTTTGTGAGTTTAACTATTACCCAATTGTTGACTCAAATGGATTAGGTCGTACAAGGGATATTGGTGTTGTAACATGACATTTCTATTAATAGTTATCTATTTTTATGAGGAATCCTTGAGTTTAAAGATGTGAGAGCTCAAGGTTTCCTAAGATTAAAGGTAAGAGGGGTGAGGCCATCATATTACAAGTTTTTCCAAGTGTAAATTGTATAGCCTAACATGGCCTCTAAAGTGGAACATGAAGCTAAAATGCCACAGGGAGTCTCTTTGTAAAAGTTATTAAAATAATATGCAAGTCACATTCTCCAATCACACATCCCACCCTACACTTAGACTCATGAATTGTGGCTAACAAGATCGCAAAATTAATTAACAATGAGGTTAGAGTTTAAATGTGGTCACAAATCACATATGCAATAGGGTCGCACAATGTAACGCATCTCTAAAGGTCACAATTATACTTTGCCACCTGTAGGCACAATGTACAATAGTAAGCACATATTGTAGTTGCACTCTTGATTGGTCAAATGCAATAGGAATGTCACACAATTCAGACCTGCAACCTACTAATCCATACTGCTTGTCTTTGTCATTTGGCCACGTGTCAATTTTCTCATGGTCATAGCCTTGCGTAACTCTCAAACGGGCATTGATTTGGAGACTATGGCACACTACACACATACCTTAGCCAGTTTGTTTTAATCATGGATTATGCTCTAAAGGACTGCATTGATTTTTTTGGTTAGCTCTCAACCAAGACTCTAACTAAGATCTATGATTCGATAGCATTTTGTATACATATGAGGCTTGAGTTCGTAAGACGCTTTCTTGACATTTGAAAATGTCATGAAAAGTGAAATTCTATGAATGTATCTATCATCTTGAATTATTTGGAAGTGATTAACCCTTTAGTGATTATCTTCCATTTGTATTTGTTTTATGAAATAAGGACAATGTGTAATCTAGTGTTGAGATGCATCCACAAAGCTCAAATTTTGACTTTTTAGTCAGGGCTATAATGCAACCTTTTGAATTTGTCTATGATGTAAATCTCTTGGAGTCCTTGTTTGAATTTTCTTTTGATGTGTTGGCATCCTTTCAATCCCACTTAAGACCTGGTTCTTGGTTCTATAAATGGTTTGGAGAGTGTTGAAGCTCATATTTTCCCTTGGTGCAGTACACAATGCAATTGGTCTAGAAATGGTTTCTTCTATAAAATATATGTGTTTTGTCTCAAGATAGGGAAATTCTATGTGTTAAGTAAAAACATGTTGCATGACACTAAATCTATGCAAGAAGATGATTTTTCGATGCTAGAATCTTTCAATGACTGTTTTGAACCTGTTATCACTTAAGAAATCTGATGCTAAAACTTCTCATCCTAGCCCGATCACAAAGGTCAGTGTTAGTCTAAGTTGATTTCATTTTTTCCTTAAAGTCTAAAGTCTTAGGAGGTCATGAGTTAAGTGTATTCTTATCTACCATTGGTCCCCCTCATTCACCATTGATTTCATAAGTCATGTGTTACTTTGATTCCACCACAAAGCCTTTTGGTAATTGCGTAGCGCATGCATTCTTTTTAAAGAGTTTTCGCAGCACATTTACTATGTTTAGCAGTTTCGTAGCACAAAACCTTATTAGGTGATTTCGCAGTGCATCATTCAAAATTTAAACTAACCGTGCTACGAAATCAAGGATTTGTGTGTTCCGCAACGAATCTTTCCCAAATGTCAAATCCATTAGGTAAATCAATGGCTGCATCATCTTGTGTCAGTTCATGTACTCCACTTATCACGTCCCACCACCCATCTCCGTTATCACCACCATTAGATTTGTTGATACACACGGATTACAATTTCCAAGAAAAGCCACCTATGCACAAATCTTAATGATGATTGTAAGCCTTGCATGAATAACAAATCTGCAAGATTGCAATTTGAAAAATTAGAAATGGCAAGATTTCAATTTTAAATACAATTGTAATCAAGCGAGGCAGCAAATCAAGCGAGGCAGCAAATCAGGCGAGGCAGATTTTCAAAAGAAGCTAAGTTTATAGTTCGAATAGAGCTAGTATTCACTGCTTTCATGTCTTTAAGATTTCATGGAGAGATCAGTAGAGAAGAAAGAACACAAATCTGGCAAATGTCTGAGAAATGAGCCTGAAGGTTTGGATATAACATTGAAGAATAAAGATGTGGAGAAGGCTTTTAAAAAAGCCGGATGTTGGAATTTTTGCAGGAACTTACAAGGAGGACATGCATATGTGACTAAAGAGTTTGCACTCAATTTCACAGGATTAAATTCAAAGGTGGCTATGTTGGAATTGCAGGTCTCACCAGAGATGATATCCACTGGGACAGAGATTCCACGAGGGCAAGAAAATTGGTTCAAGAACTTCAAATTTGACATGAATCCATGCAAAGAGTTTTTAAAGAAGGAATTCATTAATTCGGATTTGAGTAAGTCAGTTCCTAGGAGATATGTCAAAGAGTCCTATGCACATTTACTCACCTGTATACATAAATACTTGACTTGTGAAGGACGATATAATAAGGTGTATTCGTACCATTTCAAACTTCTTTTGCATTTTACAGGGAAGGCTTCCATTGATCTACCTTTTTATTTATTCCGCAGTTTGAGTAAAATGTGTGACAAAGTACAATTGAGAAAGGAGGCTTGTGAAACTTCTCTGTTTCACCATGGCTTGATCAAATTACTTGTTTTGCATGAACTTCAAAAGGTAGGTAAAGACTGGAATACATTTATTTTCATGGGTGGTTTCAGAAGCCAGACTGGCCTCAGTCCTCTACCTGCAAAAGATCTTACAACAACAGGTCTTCAAATAGAAACAAGAGCCAAGAGGTTTCCAAAATTAAAGGCAAGGAAACAAGTTAGAGAGTCTGTAAAGCCACTGATCATTCAAGATACACCTCAACAATCAATTAAAGAAAAAGCTAAAGTCAAAGAGACTGCACATGAAACAAGCACAGCTGGAGTAGTTCCGAGGAGAAGAACAAGAATTCAAATGGCTAAAGAAAAGGGTAAGTCAGTAGATGTTTAAGAAAGTCCAGTTTCGAAGGGAAATTTAAATGATTTATTGTAAGAAATTGACTTTGAAGAGTCCCCACTAGTTCAAGATGATTTGATGCAGCCAGAAAAAGAGAAGACAAAGAAAGTCAAAGCCTCAAAGAAACTTAAGTTTGATGATCAACCTGAGCAATTTGTTTTCAAACCTAGGAGACCCATAACAAGGATGTTCAAACAGGGAAAGGAGGTACCTCCAAGGACAAATGAAACAGGGGAAGAGATACAACCTCATGAAAGAAAGGACAAAGGCAAAACAGTTGCCACTCACAAAGAAGATAGTGTGGAAGATTTGAAAAGGAGATTGGAATCTGCTAACCTTGAGATTGCCAGACTGAAGAAAGATGCCAGAAAACATGCCATCATACAAGCTAATTATTACAGAATTAAAACCTTGTGGGAAGAGAAAGAAAATTCAGAGGTGGTTGACTGTGATACTCAATTCTATACTTGGACAGTACCAGCAATTAAAGAAGAAAAATTCATCAGAATGATTAATATGAAATTAAGAGCTGGGAACAAGGTTATGAAGAAACAAATTGAAGACTTAAAGGTACAATTAAGCCAGCTAAAGGAATCCTCTGAATGAAATCCCATTTCAAGTAAGACTATGTTTTGAATTTTGATGATTTTGCTTAGTCTCATCTTCTTGAAGAATCCTGCATTTCCATTCAGTTTTGGAAAGTCTTGGAACAATTGAAAGGAGGTTTTGATAGCAAAGTGCTCAATTAAGTAAATTTTTGGGTTGAAACTATGGTTTTTAAACAACTCAGTAGTTTCATAGCCCGCTACAAAACTGCTGAAGGTGATGATTAAAGCTCAGTAGTTTCGTAGCGTGCTACGAAACTGCTGAAGCTAAAAAATCCAATATAAATCAACCAGTTTTGAAACATAAGCAGGAAATTTTGAAGGGTGAATATATACAAAGAATCATTCGAAGCTGCAACAATCAATCAGGTTAAGACAGGTGGAGAAATATGGATTTGGACCCAACTTTAAATTTTTTCATAAAGTGAGCACTTTTATCACGGTTCAAATATGTCAAGACAGCTTAAAAGAGTTTTTGTTTTTAAAGGCAGTGGACAGCACATCAAGGACGTGGCCATCTGTCACATTTTGGAAAACAAAGATGAAGGACATGTTTCTGTGGATTCGAAAACCATAAAGACCAATGACAAGGGTTGTTTCCTATATTTCAGCACAATGGGAAATATGTGGCATGGAAGACAAACATGGAGTCTTAAACATCCATCACAACCAAACTAAAAAGGAACCAGATGTCAAGGACCAAGAATCATTGTAACTAAGGCTATTATTAGCATAACATGGTGTTAGAATCCTACTAGATTTAGATCTCTGAAAATTCTAGTTAAAGTTTACATTTAATAGGCAGTTAAAAAGTTGAATAGGTGTCATTAGAAGCAGATTTTGAGTTCCCCTCATGCTTGAGGAGGAATATCAATTAGGTAGAAGAGCTCTATAAATAAGAGAGAAAGCATTGTACAAAGGGTTGGAAATTTTATGAAAAAACTCTGATATTTGGCTTATGTAATACTGTGTTTTGGTAATAAAAGTTTGGCTTTGCTTCTTAGGATTCATGAGGGATTTGATGTTCAGAATATGTGGTATTGTTATTTTCCTAATATTTGCAGTGGTATGAATGTGTAATCACTTAGAATTCACTTAAGGTGCTCTAACTTCCTGTATACATTCATAGACTGTGTGGCCCTATTTGAGTTGGTATGTTCTGAATATGTTAAATGTTGAATGCCTTGACTTCTATGTAAGGTTAATACCATTGTATATTGAAATTATGTTGACTCCATAAGCCCAATGGATAGTTGCTAAATGTGTTTCCACCATCAATATTTTCACATTTGTTTCACAAGAGTTAGCCATCTTAACTATAATCAAAATCATTAACCCTTTTGAGAGAGCCCTCTCAGGTTGAGGAGGCTAAGCCTCAGCCTAAAGTAGGTTTGAAATAGTTACTTAAGGTCTTCCTGGTCAGCAGCCTTCCAGGGTTTGATTTTGAGATAACAGAACCCAAATTGTTTGGTTTTCAAGGGAAACAGGAAACTCCCATGTATTATCTAATGTCCCTTTCATACCAGCTTTTCATACTAAGATAACACCTGACAAATATGTTCTACAAAATGAAGTTGTAATGAATCAACTGAAGGTAAATGGAGTTCTACTATCAATGCATATTCCTCTTTATTCTAGCATTCGTGATGCATTGTAGGATTTTCGTATAAATCACTGGTTGAAGCTTCATGACTTTATGAGAGAACAAATGATAGTAAGATTAAATAATATCTCTCATGATTGATAAATGAGAGAGGGGTCAACATTTGGCAGTATTGGTGTCCATAAAAATAGTAAAAAAATTTGTTGCGAACATGATCAATGTTGTAAGGGATAAGGTAATGGTTGAGTTAAAGTCAATCTCAATTGAATTGTGTCTTGATGATGGAGATCAAACTTTCTAGGGAAAGCTTACACTACATTCCAAAATTAAGAACATGAACTTGAATATGTCCAAGGAGAATGTGGGTGTAGATTAGGGATTGGTATGGAAATAATAAATATGGATATTCCTAATGTAATGGAGAGTCTGACATATAATCAGTTATTTCAGAATGACTCCATGCAATTATCCAATGCACTATGTCAACCAAATTGGGGAATGATGCCAATATTATAGAAGCCACTCCTATTATTATATGTTATAATATCAACTATGAAACCCTCTCAAAGCATGATTGAGGAAGCTTAGAAAGACCCTGCAAAGGCCACTTTCCCTTACAAAGCCATTGCCCAAAATGGGACTATAAAGGGGTCCAATTAGTGTCTTTCTTTCAAACAATTGATTGTGTTTTAATAGCATTCCTTGTAAATATGTATGACTAGTGTCATTCATTTTCAGTTAGAGGAAAGGAAACAAAATTTGTATTTGCATGGAGGAAACCAAGTTTCTTCACTGAAACTGCACAATTAGGGTTTCAAAAAACCTGAAAGTCTAATCCACATAGACCTCAAGAACTAGTTAGCAATACCAAAGGCACTACATCACACGTTAGATGGATGCAACTAAGGTGCAATGGCAGGCGAATATGTTTGTTTCATGACCAAGTACCAGCATCATCAATAGGTCCTCTAGGGTTTCCAAAAAATATCTTTACTCTCTTCATGTATTATCTACTATCATAATGACAATATTCCTCATCATGATATCAACGGTTATGCTAAGCTTGATTTGAGCATGTAATAGGCATTAGGCATGAGAGAAAGTTGTGAGGAAGTTCAAGAGTCATGAGGGTAGATGAAAGGTCACAATATGTGAATAGTCACCTCACCTCTATAAGTATGCCCTCATGCCTCATTTGTGAGAGAAAATTTAGCACTTAAGCTAGGACTCATAGTAGATAGTTGATCTATGCTTGAAGAGCTAGAGGCACTCAACTCTTGGCACATAGTAAGGTGATTTGTTGTGAGGCTAGAGTTTTGCATTAGATAATGGTATGAAAAATCCATTTTCCATTGTTGGGCTTTGATGAATTGCAAGATATGTACTTGTATTGGTAGCACCATCAATAAGAAGTATTCATTTATGAGACTGATTCCCATGCTTACTCATAGTGGTTTTATTGGTTGTCTGGTATTTTCAATGTATTTGTATGTTTGATTTCATACATGAAATATATTATGGATTAGTTTGTAGTTGTTGCATGTGTGTTTGCTTTTTAATCTATGCTTACTTATTCCATGCCATGTCGGTGACCTATTGTGAACTAATTTGCAATTAACCTTTGCCATGTTCTTATTCATGTGTGTCTAAGGTGATTTTGGCTCACTAGTCCTTCTCATGGCATACTTCTTATTATTGTTGTTGTCACTTTCTTGTATCCCATTCTATAGTTTGTCAATATCGAGTTGATCTTGTTTCCATTGTTCAGGGATTTCATTCTTGTCCTTGCTCTAACATCATCACATTTGAAAACTAAGAGTGAAACATTGATGGCGGTAGCTGGCACACACCGTGTGAGGATCCGATCCCAAATGGTGTGAGGTCTAATTGGGAATTCACACTACGGAGAACCCCTAGCTATTGGTGGGACATCCAACATTGTCAACAGAGGAACATGCTTCCATCAGGAAGAAAATGAAGTTGTGATTCACTGGAGGTTGCATTACATTTTGTATGTGGATTACAAGTCATTACATATACATGTTACATAGGATCTTGATGGGTTGTATTTCATAAGAAGTGTTGTACACTACATATAATGTGAATAAATTATTCAAAAAAGAAATTATATTTCTAGTATCCTCAGCCACAACTATGAAGATTGAAACACTCATGTTTCAAACTTCTCTTGACATATTTTGATAAGAAATTGGCCATTTATCAGTTGTTAAATTTCCATCAAGTTGCTACATATCCCCTCTTGTAGGGTGGTCCATGGCATCTTATACCGTGCTCATACCGAGCCTAGACACATATTGTAAATCATGTGGTGTCTAAAGAAAAGAAAGCAACTTAATTGACAACAAAGGGAAACATTATAGTCTTATGCAAATTCAAAGAAGACATCATCACTTGACCTATGCCTGGAGGTGGAGCCATCATATTAAGAAATATACATTGAAAAGTGAAGCGTCATTAAGTATCTATCGTTACAACTTGGTTGATCTAAAGGTATAAGGTTGCATGAGGAAATGCAACATATTGAGTTTGGGGGAGATGATGAGTCACAGAAGTACCATCATTTGACACCTTCCTTTACTTCATTTGATCCATTTTTGATTTACCCATAACCATGTATTATCCATTTTAATGTTCATGTGTGGGATTTAGGATCAAGATGTTTTTCAATACATTTCTTAGTATTTAACTTGAATTTTTATTAACATTAGAAAAAAATAGTATATTATGTATTTACTTTTGAATTGGAAATTCATGTGTGGACAAGTAGTTATAGGATTTTGCTTCACATGCTACGAAATCATGTTCGCTATAAATAATGGTTTAGTCATTTTGTTGGATACTACAACTACATGGTTCTCATGTGTTTAAAACATTTGTTACAAAATCAGACCTGTAGCATCTTGTTGTGAAATTAAACCTATAGCATCCTAGTACAAGATCATACTTGTAGCAACATGATTTGGAATCAAACATGTAGCAACTTGTTGGGGAATCATACCTATAGAAAGCTGTTGGATAACCAAATTTTCACCTTCGCATATGGATAATAATTGCATCACTTGAAGGCTTATCATAGGAAGTTCAAATGCATCATAAAAAGAGTGCTACAACAAGATGGATCACTAATCATACAATTACTTGGGGAAGACAATGAAATATACATTTTATAAATTTAATTGAAAGGGAACTTTTTATGTGCTTAAGTGTGCATATCCACTTTTATTATGGATTTAAAGATCCCCCATATATATGCCATGGATCCAATGATCTATTTTGTTTACGAAAAAAACCCTCCAAAATTTTTCCTACACTTGAATTTTAGAGCCTCCTTGTGATCTTATCATCTATTATTTCAAGTTGTTCATAGTCACTTCATGACCAGTTGATGTTTTCCTAAGTGTTCACACCCTCTTATAAAGACTATAAATATTGAAACCAATTTCTTACACATGCTTAGCCCTTGATGCATTCAGAAGTTCCCCCTTTTTAGCAAGTATAACAATCAATGTCTACCCTTGAGGACAATCATTGTGCAATCTTGAAAAATAGTGCTTCCATAGTCCTTGATGATAGTGCTTTCACAGTCCTTAGTCATGAAAATTGCATAGCTTCAAGACATTATGCATTCCCTAAGAACAATAACTGCAAAATTTTTAGGGACAATGACTGTGTAGTGCTTATGCATATTAGGTGCATAATCCTAGTTGACAATGATAGTGCAATTTTCAATTTAGCATTGTCACACCTCTCAGTGGCAACTACCTCACTCTTGTTTTATCTCCTTGTATAAAGAGTCTAACTCAGAGCTATTTTCAAAGTAATATTTATTTTTTGAGGTCTATGCACTTTGGAGCATAAGGATAATTATCTCACCCTTAGTTGCAATTTTACAATCATTTGAGTGAGTTCTCTCAACGATCGCCTTTTCCCACTTTTGTTTTCGTGAGTGTTTCTTTCACTTTTGTGACTATCATTTTTGCTTGTTTTCACATTTCCATGTGTCACTTTTGTTTCATTCTTCTCTTGCATTTGTTTCTTTCACTTTATTTAGCCTTTGTAAGTGTAATTTTCACTTATTCTTACTCTCACAAATGTCACTTTTTCCTTCTTTCATCTTACATGTGTTGCATGTGTTTATTTTGCGTTGGCATGTGTCGCTTTTACTTGTTTTCACACATCTTAAGAGCACTTTGAGACACTCTATAGAGGAAAATCAAACACACTCTTCGGCACTATTTGATGTTATTTATCCTTATAACATGTGTTTGACACATTATTACGGCATGGAGGATCTTTTGGTTGCACTGTGACACTGATGTCGTAAAGGTACATAGTAAGTGTCATATTTGGAGGTAAGTGTTATTCTACTATTGTTTCACTGAATACATGTTGGTTTTAGGTATTTTGTATCTCCTTTTCATGTGGGTTGATCACTTACGAGTGTTTGATCATGTTCAAGTCAAGTAATATGCTTTCACTCCTACTTTCTTTTCTTGTTGGCCCCACACTTAGTCATTTTGGGAGTTTTCACTGTCCTCACAACTTACCCAATCAAGGACCAACATTTTTGCCTCCTTCAACTATTCAATATTCCTAATCCAGAGTGTTGAACCCTCTGCCTCCTGGAACTACACAATAAGTAGTTCTAGAGGACAATCTCCTCCAATTGCGCAGTATGCGATCCTAGTGTTCAATCATTCAGATCTATGTTTCGCCTACCCAATGCATGGTCTTGATTAGTCATATATTTCCTTGCACATTGTGTAATCAAGACAAAGAGATGGAAACTCATGTTGACTTACAAGGTTCCAACACTTATCTAGACCATTTGAAGGGTGAACATGGATTACAAGAAAAGATATATCATGAATAATTCAAATTAATAATAGGGAAGATAAGAGTTTGGCATTGATACAATGAAGTCTTATGTCACCATCGCCAAGTTGTGGATTCTCAAAGGGCCACCACAAAAGCCATATGTGTCAATGTATTGTTCCCATCACTTGTGTAATGTAATTATGTAATTTCCAAAAAATTAGAAAATGTAAAATGTGTGGAATCCCAAGGGTCCCACATAGAATGTGAAAAGTCACTAAAAAGTTGTAAAGTCATGTAGAAGCTCAAAGGTCACACAGGAATTCGAAAAGTCATAGTAGGAGCTCAAAAGTCATGAGGGAGGTCAAGAGTCACATATAAGGTGGAGAGTCACCTCATTTGTTATAAATATACCCTCATTGCTTGAGAGAGGAAATTGGATTTTTCACCTTGGCTTCTTTGGCTTAGCATAGGAGAGAATATCTTTCTTTGGAGCAAGTAGTGACATAATGTTCCACTATTGGGGCTAGTGTTGCATCATTGTAATCATGTATCTTGGAACATTCAATTAATATATGAATCTCTAAGATCCAGCGCACTTTCATGCATATGTCATGAATGATTGTAAGATTATACTTTCATTGTTTGTAGTGTATGTTTATATTCACACATACTAATGAAAATAACTACTTTGTTGGCTTTAATATGAATCTTGGTGTGTTGTTGCTTGATTTTATGATGATTGTTATCTTGTGAACTACATTGTAGGTTAACTAACAACTATTTCAATGATCTTGTGTGTCTCTTTTAGGATATTAATATTACTTTTATAGAGACTCACTCTCTCTTTCCCTTCATTGAAAGTACCTAATATGCATTGCAATTATATGCCTCACAGTGTCAATTTGCTTGTTTCAAATATTGTTTGCATAATGTATTATGTTGATAGTTACAACCAAGGAAAATCTTTAAGAATAATGGTGGTAGGGCCTATTATCTACATGGGGCTCCTGTTCAAAACAATGTGAGGTCTAATTGGGACTTCATACCGAGGAGGACCCCTTTGTTGGCAGATTTCCATCACTTTCAACAGTATCCCAACACCATTAATAATTATTCTTTAACATATTTTGAGCATGTTATTATTGTCCACATGGATTATTTCAAATTTGACAAAGTGGATTCCCAAAATAAAAGGGAAGTTAGCAAGAATATTGTAACTATTCTAGTTTTTGTGAGTATTTGAGAATATCTTATCCTCGAGTGGATCTATATTTAGATATTTTTTGTAACTATTTGAGGATATTCTCTAGTGGATCTATATTTATCAAATTATTGTAACCACTTCTCTTATCCTCATGTGGATCTATATTTAGATATTTTTTGTAACCAATTGTGGATATTCTCCATTGGATCTATATTTAGCAAATTTTTGTAACCACTTGAGAATCTTATATCCTCAAGATTTTTTTTAGTTCAAGCAAGTTTATGTATAAAAGGGAGTGTCATATCCATTCTAAAAGAAAAGGGGAATCCTAGAGCACAAGTCCAAACCACGATGGAATATAATAAGATTTCATGATATCTTCTTCAATATAGATTATAGTATCATAGTTCTTTGTTGTGTGTGAAGTGATTTACTTATGCTACTGTAATTTTAATTCATTCACTTGTTCTTGGGAGGTTGAACTCACACCACAGGATAAAACCATTGTACAGTTTGGTAATATTTTATCTTGTGTCAATGTTTATTTTGTATATCCTTTGTAGTTAATCTATGTTTATTACTTTATGGTTTATGAAAGTGTATTTTAATTTCCCATAATTCAAATTTTAAATTCATAGTTTTTTTTTTTTAAGGTGATGATTCCTATGGAGTCCATGTAGGTTTTAACCTTGTATAGAAATTACCTACAAATGAATTCTTAAAAAATATAAAAATATACAATGGTGAGAAACACAAAACAAATACACAGGGATTTTCCCGTGGATCCCAAAACTGGGAAAATATCTGTGTATTTGTTTTTTGTTTCTTGCCATTGTATATTTTTATGTTTTCTAAGAATTCATTTGCAAGTAATGATGTACATGGCTAAAACCTAAATTTCGTGTCAGAGTTATTTCAACTTCAATGGGATTCCTTTGCTACTAAGGGAATTTGCTCAAGCCTGTGCTAGACCCTGTTCAGTGGGAGATATGCAAGATCGATTCTTGTGTTGAAAGAAGATGGTGAGTAGTGGAAAGATAGAGGTCAAGAAATTTAATGGTCAGAGTTTTGAGTTGTGGAAACTCAAGATGGAATATTTGCTAGTGGATAAAGATCTGTGGTTCATGGTAGATCTGGGTACTAAACCAATAATAGTTTTAGATGAAGATTGGTTGAAGTTGGATTGCAAAAAAAAAGAAACACTAAACGATTATGTATCTCAAATTCAGTATTGTTGAATGTATCAAGGGAAGCTATGGTGAAGGATTTGTGGGACAAGTTAGGGACTCTATACCAATTTAAATCTCTGGTGAACAAACTATTCCTACTAAAAAAGTTGTATAACCTGAGATGAAGGATGGAGACTCGATGACAGAGCATATGAATGCCTTTAATACTATGGTAAGCTAGTTGTTATTTGTTGATATTAAAATTTTAGATGAAGGCATCAATTTAATGTATTCTCTACGACATTCATGGGATAGTCTAGTTGTTGCAATAGGTAGCAATACAACTACCTTAAAGTTTGATGAAATAGTCTCATCCTTGTTGTTGGAGGAGATGAGATAGAAAAATATGGAGGGATGGAATGAAGATGCCTTGTCTATATGAGGAAGGTCCCAGAATAGAAACAAAAATAATTCCTCGAGTGGGAGATCTAAATCTCCAGGAAAGCCTGTAAATGTATGTTGGAAATGCGGAAAGGAAGGGCACTTCAAAAAGGAATGTAGATCTAAAGCTCTTGAGAAAGGAAAGGAATATGATGATGCTCCTTTTGTAGGGGCAAAAACCACCTCAGATGAAGGTGGAGATGTGTACTTTTCTTCTTCTTCAAGTACACATGTAGATCATGAGGGATGGTTCATTGCATGGAAAATTTTAGGGGCGAATTTTCGCCCTTGGGATAAATTAAGAGGTTTTATATTTTTATTGGGTGAATATTTTGTATCATAGTACATTGTTACAAATCACCTCAAATTTATTTTATCAAAAAATTAGGTATGGAGGTTAGCCCACCTTAGTTTAAGGGAGTGGATAAAAAAAGTAAATTTAGCCTTTGAAATTAGGAGTTACAATCTTCCATTTTCCCTCATTTTCAAGATAATGTATTTATGATAGTTATAAATAAAAATATGAATAAAGTGGAGGTATGGTAAATAAATAAAACCTCTTTCTATATTTAGTCCATAACCCTCTTTCTATTTAAGAAGGTTCAAAAAACAAGTTTTATTTAATTGAATCCTATGGGCCAAATACCATATTTATAAAAGAGGTATGGCAAATTAATAAAAAGATAAATAAACGAGAGGTATGGTAAATAAATAAAACATTTTTTATATTTACTCCATAAGTCACCTTATATTTACGAACACTAAAAAAGTGTGTTATATTTACGTGAAGCCTATGCGCCAAATACCATGGGCCAAATTATTATAAATACCATGAAAAAAAACATAATTAACCCTAATATTAGTATTAATAAAAATAAATATGGCAGATGGTATTGACCCATGGTATTCACACGGAATGCAACCTATTTAAACGGAGGAATTAAACTAGCATTGATCCATCTTTACTCTGGATCAAATATCATGATATGTAAACTAAAATAGAGTGAAAAATATTTGATCCCTCTTGGGGCTTGGTAGATCAAGAGTAAAAATAGATCTTGTAATTTAATGTCACTAACATTTTAACTTGGTTAAAAAAAAAAAAAAAAAAAAACAATTATTAATTTTATTAATTTTTATAAATTACTAATAGTAGCTTTTAAGCTCTAGGTTTATGATAACCCATGGTAATACCATGGTATTCATGTGAGCATAGACTATTTAAAGGGGAAATTTTATCATCTTAGATCCATCTTAATTCCAGGTCTACCAAGTGCTCAGAGGGATAAATAGATTTCATCCCTCTAACAGTGGTATATGTGGAGTTAAGATGGATATAGGTTGGCTTTTATGATAATGAAGATATTAAATAGACTTAGGAAATTATATTTAAAAAAAAATCTTAAGGTGAATGGTTAAAGCTACATTTAGTCACTTCACAAAATTTAGTAAAAAGTACGGATATCTCCATTAATATTGGTTTTTCTGATTTAACAAAAACAAAAAAAATCAAAACAATGAAACCTTAACTCTTTCTGCATCACCCTTGCAGAAGAGAGATAGTCGCTACCTATATTTCCCACTATTTTTCAAACATTCTCAATATGATATCTTCATGAAAAAGTTAAGGTACTGATCTTGGATTAGTTGTTTGAAAAATATGGTGGTCTGTATAACCTTTTATCTTCTCTACTATTCTTAGTTTTTCGTAATGATCTGTAGGGATTGGGTCATTGCACCATATTGTCCTAAAATGTGGAGATTGTACGCCAAAAAGGAAATTAATGCACATGTTACAATGTTGTTAAAAATGGTATGAAGGTAGTGAATTATGGTAATAAGAACTTTAGATTTGGAGAAACATAATAAATTATATTATTTAATTGAAAATTTCCAATTAAAATAATAATAAATCTACATTTATATATTTATATATTGATTGGAAGGCTTCTCACAACATTCACTTCTTTCCATTAGATCTACTTCAGGCCTTTGGGATACCTACTACTTCATTATATTATATAGTTGGGGCTTGCTACTTGTTGGCGTGTTTGGGTAAACAAACTTGATGTGTTTTTTTTTTTATCTCCCAGTTGGAGTCTATGGAATAAGAAAGAAATTTGATAACTTGACAAAAGTGGTAGCTTGACAAAAGTGGTAGAGAAAACATTAATCTCTCCTACCATGACAAACATGGCACTAAAACTTGCAACGTTGCTTGTAGGAAGTGAAAAATATGTTTCTTTTTTCCAAACATGTATGTTAGTATATTACAGTTTAATGAATATGTTTTATTATTATCATATATGGTTTCATACTTTAACAAAACATTCTCCAAGACTTCACAATGTTTTATTATTCAGTGAAATATTTTCCAAGATCTTACAAGATTTTATAATTCAGTGAAAGATTCACCATGACTTTACAAGATAATATAATCTATTGAGAGATTCGCCAATATCTATATATATACACACATATTATATTAGTGATAAAATCGCCTCCCATTTTTCCTATGTAGCATGGGGATTCGCCCATTTATTATACATATAAATTTATGGTGGTTTGTAAAATTTTCCTTGGTTGATTGACTCAGGTGCATCCTTTCACTTCACTCCTCATATGGAGTGGTTTTGCGAGTATGATAAATATGATGGTGGTGATGTCTTCTTAGGGGATAACAGTAAGGCTAGAATTAGTAGACATGGAAAAGTCAAGTTGAATTTGCAAGGTGGAAGGATTAGAACACTTATGGGTGTTCTACATATTCCTGCATTGGCCAAAAATAAGATTTCTGTAAGAAAGATGGATGATGCAAGTACAAAAATAGTGTTCAAGAAAGATACCTTCAAGATGGTTTGGGGATAACTGACGTTTATGCGGGGAGTTCAGTTTGGAACTCTGTACAAGCTTCTGGGTAGTACTATTATTGATGGGTGCAACAATTTTATGGTTCCAAAAAGTGGAGCAGAAAATCTAGTGGTCTCTAGATAAAGGACGATGTTATGGAATCAAAGGCTTAGTCATATTGGAGAGAAGAGACTTTGAATACTTCATGGTAATGGTATGCTAGAAGGTATGTCTAATTTCTCTCTAGATTTGAATTTATGTGAAAATTATGTCTATGGAAAGAAAAATCGGGTCAGTTCCCCCTCTAGTGCTAAGAGGGTGAAAGGGATACTAGAGCTTGTGCAAAGTTATTTGTTTGGACCTATGTCAGTTCCATCATTGGGTAGTTTTGTGTACTATGTATTGTTTATAGATGAGCTCTCAAGGAATATATGGATATATTTTGTCAGGAAGAAATTTGAAGTCTTTGACAGGTTTAAAGAATTTAAGGCTCTAGTGGAAAACCAGACAGAGAAAAAAGATAAAGGTGTCGAGGACAAATAATGGTGGAGAGTTATTCAAGAAGTAATTTGAAGAGTTTTGTAAGAAGTGTGATATAGCATGATAGAAGACTACTCAATACACACCTCAACAAAATGGAGTTGAAAAAAGAATGAACTAGGCATTCATGGAAAAGGAAATAAGCATTCTCAGTGGTGTCGGATTAGGACAAGAATTATGGGCAAAGGCAGTGGAGACTGCATGCTACCTGGTTAATAGATCACCTTCATCAGCATTGAAGGATAAGTCTCCACATGAGGTATAGACTGCTAAGAAACCCTCTCTTTTACATCTGAGGTTATTTAGCTGTGATGCATATGTACATGTTCCAAAGGATAAAAGAACCAAGTTGGATAGTAAATCAGAAAGGTGAATCTTCATTAAGTATAAGGATGTTTTAAAAGGTTATAAACCTTAGAGCTCAGAAATAAGGAAGGTTGTGTATAGCCGATATGTGGTGTTTAGAGAGGTGAAATATGTTATTAAACATGAATTCATACCAAAAAAACCTGAGAAGATAGAGTTTGAGCTAAAGGAGGAAGAATCAGACTCTACACAGAACATGAATCAAAAGATGAAGAACCACAAACTCCAGCCGTGAGAAGATCAGTTCGGGAAATAAGGTAGTAAGAAAGGTATAGTTCACCTGATTTCTATTCAAATTTTTCTTTATCTATTACTGATGATCATCCCAGAACTGTCAGGGAGGCAAGAGATTCAAAGGATGGTAAACTTTGAAAGGAGGCCATGCTCAATGAAATGGAATCTTTAGATAAAAATGAGGCTTGGGAACTGGTGGAGTTTCTGGCTGGAAGGAAACCCATTAGAAGGAAATGGGTGTTTAAGAAGAAGATGAATGCATAAGGAAAGGTGGAGAAATACAAAGCTCGGTTTGTAGAAAAAGGTTGTTCCTAGGTGTCAAGAATTGATTTTGGTGATATTTTTTCACTTTTTGCCAAGGTAGCTTCTATTAGATTAATTTTATCTATTTTTGTTCCTTTTGATTTTGAGGTAGAAAATATGGATGTGAAGACAACATTTCTTCGTCGGGATTTGTAAGAAAAGATCTACATGAAGCAAGCTAAAGGCTTTGCGATGAAAGGAAAAAAATAAGTGGTATGCAAGTTAAAAAGTCTTTGTATGGGTTAAAACAGTCACCACGGATGTGGTATGAGAAATTTGATACATTTATATGGGGACTTGACTTCACTAGAAGAAAAGTGGATCATTGTGTGTATTTTAAATTAACTGGTGATTGTTTTATTTATCTGGTCTTGTATGTGGATGATATGTTGATAATTGGAAATAATAAAAAAATTATCCAAGATTTGAAAACCCAATTGTCCTTGAAATTCGACATGAAGGATCTTAGTGTTGTAAACTATATTTGGGCATGGAAATTAAACACGATCGAGAAAAGAGGAAGCTATGGTTAAACTAGAGGAAGTATGTCAAGACAATACTATAGAGGTTTAATATGCAGGATAGTAAACGGATGAAGGTTCCTATTCTTGTAGGTGTAAAGTTATTTGTTGAAAAGCATCCCAAGACATAAGAAGAAGATGAGGACATGTCTTGTGTTCCATACTCAAGTGTAGTCAGTAGCCTCATGTATGCAATGGTCTATACTAGACTAGACATTGCACATGCAATGGGAATATTGAGTAGGTTTATGTCAAAACTAGGAAAGGAGCATTAGACAACAGTGAAGCGGGTTTTCAGGTATTTGTGTGGCACTAATGATTATGGTCTATGCTACTGAGGAAGACTAGGATTGGATATAGTTTTGGACATCTGTGGCTTTGTTGATGCAGATTGGGTTAGAGATCTAGATCAGAAACGATCTATAAGTGGGTATTTGTTTAACTTATTTGGAGGTGTAGTCAGTTGGATGAGAAAGAGATAGTCTGTAGTGGCACTTCCAATTACATAGGCAGAATACATGGTAGCCACTCATGTAAGAAAGGAATAAATTTGGTTGTAGAGATTGTGCTCAAGTATGGGGTTAGTACATCGAGCTATAAGGATAGTCCGTGATAACCAAAGTGAAATTTTATTGGCAAAGAACCAGGCTTATCATTCAAAGACAAAGCACATTGATGTTCAATATCACTTTGTGAGGGATATGTTTGAGGAAAAAAAGGTGTTGCTAGTACAGGTGGACACTTTGAAGAATGCTACAGATGCATTGACAAAGTTTTTGAGCATTGAGAAGTTTTCTTGGTGTAAAGAAATAATTGGCATTGTAGGGATGGACCAATGACTAGGCTCTCTTGTGACCCCCTATGTGGAAAAGAAAACAACAAGTGGGAGAATCTTGGGTTTGTGTTATATTGTTTCCATGAATATACCTACATGTGCAACAGGGGGGTTAGAGGGGGGGGGGTAGAAGACCCCCCCTTTGTTGTGCCGGCTGCACAAGGTCTAGATTAGCACCTCGAGAAAAAAAAAATAAACCCTATATTAGGTGGGAGAACGTACCTATGATTTTGTGCATGGGTTTTGCACATGGTTTTGGGCATGATGTTTTTCTTCCCATTGTATCTTGTAGACCCAGTCAAGGGAACTACAGTTATGTTCTAATACAGGGTTAATGGATTGGGGTTTATGAATGCTTTGGCATGTATATATATGTGTGTTGTAATGTTGAAAAGAATATAATGAAAAATCAATATGGTAGTCCCAATTTTCAAATACAGGGGAAATTATCTTTGTATTTGTTTTGTGTTTCTCGCCATTGTATATTTTTTTGTTTTTAAGAATTCATTTGCAAGTAATTTATGTATAGGGTTAAAACCTACAATCTAGTTGCTATAGATCTTTGTAGTATCTATTACAGGATCTGCATGCTAGAGAATTGTCCAAGTTTAATTCAACATGTGAAACATAGCTAAACATCCTAACTTTGGATGTGTAGGTTTCCATGTATCCATGCTTTGGGGCTAACCTGTACAAACGACTTCTACCTAGACTCCATGTCACATTAGGATTTCCTTTATACAATATAGATCATTTAGGAAATGGTAGGAATCCTTCTTATGTATACTGCTTGGAGTGCCTCGTAAGCTTACTAACCCTGGTTTGACAAATAAAGTGCACAATGTATCTCAAAAGCTTCATTACAATAAATAACACATAAATACATCTCATCGGGAAAAATAATTGAGCCACAAACGCTCTTGAAGCGAAAAATTCTCTTATACCAAATGTAGGTTTCAACCCTATATAGTTCATTGCTGCAAACATATTCTTAATAAAACATGAAAAATATAATGGAAAACACACAAGCTAACATAGAGTTTACCCGCGAAGCCCAAATTGGGAAAAAGAAAAGATATTTTCTAATATGTTTTTCTTTACAATATTACAATATTATATGTGTGTGCATGTGTGTTTGTATCATGAGGCATCAATAAACCACCAATCCATTTACTCTAGATTAGAATAAAACCTTAGTTCCTTAATTGAAACTAAAAAACCATGGGCTAAACCACCACACACCTAAAAATTGCTAAAGGTGCAAACCATGTTTGAAAACAAAAAAAAAAATGGATGCAAAATTTGTGCAATTTTTTTTAAGGTAGTCAGGTGATTCCCCTGCTGCACCTAGTGCAACATACAATGTGTGGAGGTAGTCGTGTAAAGAATATAACATATACCCAACATACTACATAATGACATAAACAACCTATCAACCAACATGAATTTTTTTCGCCTATTCATGCATATTCTTCCATGCTAAACACCATCATGTCTTAGTGAGTCATAATTTTTTTAAATTGTGAATCAAGTGTCTTTTGATCATGTTTAAAATACATTCAATTATTAGTGCAGGGAAAGGATATTTTACAATCATACAAACTATTTCAAAATTCTATAAGATAATTGTATTTGATTGATTTGAGTATGATTATTTCCATTTTATTCACACATGTGTCACATTCAATTACGAAGGAAGAGGAAGGGATTTTAAATTCATACTAAATTTACTTCAAAATGCAATAGATAATTGCATATACTGTTGTTTTGATAATAATTATTTCCATGTATTCATTCATATGCACCACATAAATAAAGCAGAGGAAATTCACGATTCAAATATCATGCTAGTAGGGATAAATTAACTCAAAAAATGCTTTATTAGGATAAAGATCATGGTATATCAAGCCTTAAATTATAGTATAAACCAATCCTCACAATTCCAAGATGCACATATATTAAACAATCCAAGTTATTTTAATGGATATCTTATGAAATCATAGAGGGAAGAAGATTTTGTAGTTGAAGGAGCTATTTCAATTTTCCACATGACACATGATAAATGTGTCCAAGTGACCTTATTGTGAATAATTTTATTTTATTCATATGTACATGCACATATACCACACAAAGGAGGGAAAACAAGACCAGGCATACACGCATAATCAATATGAAAAAAATTAATCAAGGGAATATAAAGACATGTTTCCATAAATAAAAATAAAAAATTTATCGTATACAATATCTATATCTATATATATATATATATGTCAATATGAGGGAAAATAAAAAAATAAACCAAAAACAAAACATTATAAGGCAAATACCAATTTCTCAGATGGATTAATTCTAAACAATTTCAATATCAATATGTCTTCACAAGTATGGGGAATCTAAAAATAATTCCAAATTCTAACCAGAGGAGTTGCAGAGTACCAAGTACATACCTTTATAGAAAGGATTATATGCATGGGATTGGGCACGAGATTAAGTATGACATCAACAAAAGTTTCCCAAATAGACAATGCCACATAAGCATAGTTTGTTGCATCTTTATTAGCTCTTTATGAACTCCCTAGAGATTCGATAAATAATTTTCTAATGTATCTCAAATTTGCCTCCCACTACGTGCATTAAATGCTCCCTCTCTCTATACCTCATGAGTAACCAATGTCAATAAAATGGAATGTTCATAAACAGTCTAGTTCCTATCTATTGCAATCCTTTTCCTCATCTATTATGACTTCTATCATGGGAAAAAGTGAAATAAATGTACCAATAATAATGACTAATGGATATCCAAATGCCACATAGGCATGGATTATTGCACCTTGTTTAACCATTTATGAACTTTGTTGAGAGCTAATTGGACTTGTCTCATGTATCTCAACCCCACCAGTGTTTACCTACATTATGTGGTCTAACAACTAAATGAAATGTAAAGTCTTTATTCCTTCCCATAAGTGTTGGGTATGTTTTATGTTCTTTGCATCATGTAAAACAGGGGGCTAGAAGGGGGGTTGTTCATCTCCCCCCCCCCTCCCCCCACCAGGGTTTAGCAATATGCAAGGGGGCAGGAGGGTTTCAAAGAAGCACCATAATTTCTTTTTGTGGTGTTTTTTTGCTTTTGTTTGTAACAACCATGGTGAAAAAATCCATGTAATAAATGTTAATAAAGGAAAAATAATAACCACGATTATGGGGCACTTATTCCAAGATGAATGTTGGGCAAAAACATCCTAGTGTAGGTGTTCATTTGCTTTATTATAGCTAAGGAAATTGGCAAAGGCTTTGGAAAGGCAAAATGGCAATTTTGGCAATTTATTTATAAAAATGATGGAAAATAGGAGAAAAGGAAGGTGAAAGGTCATAGGTTGCATGTGAGGAGGAAAATGGAGGAAAAATAATGGAAAATGAAGAAAACAGAGGCCTCATTTTAAAAAAGGATTCTAAGGATCAATTGTTACC
The DNA here is from genome assembly GCA_000404065.3 of Pinus taeda. Lineage (NCBI taxonomy): Eukaryota > Viridiplantae > Streptophyta > Pinopsida > Pinales > Pinaceae > Pinus > Pinus taeda. The sequence continues at coordinate 37,079 of APFE030749381.1, forward strand.
TTTTCTCATTGTAACCTTTTGTCAGTTTAGTTTTGATCTCTCTCTCTCTCACACTCTTGGACACTTAGAGTTTTCTTAGAGCACTTCAGCATTGGATCAAGAAAATAAAAGAAGGCAATACGATGTAAAGGTCAATTAAGGAAGAGAATGATCAAGCATCTATATTGGGGTTTACTATAGGTATCGATTTGCATGTGTGATTTCCTTGCTAGATTTGGCATGCATGGTTATGCATGTGTGGTTTTGGTTCTCATTTTGTCATTGGTAGGGGATTTTCCAGGTGTGATAACGTTTTTCAGCCTTACCTTGCCATTTGCAGATACCCATGGTTTGATAGGTTTCTCATGTTTTGGTTGAGTTGGATTGCTGGATGGATTCGAAACTGAGTGAGGTCGTCTTTGAAAGAAAGAACACATGACCTAGTGATCCCTAAATTGGAATGTGGATTATGGTAAATACTTGGCCTTGTGGCCCCTAAACCAGAATTTGGGTTGCGGTAAAGCCAAATTTTGTGTTACCTCAATGGGCCTAGGAATCCTCAACTAGTGAATGGGGGGATATATGGTAAAGCCTAGAGGTGGGTTCCCTTAATCAAGCCTGGGAATCATTTGTCGGTGATTTGCAGTATATACGATAAATCCTGGAGGGTGGAGTCTTGATTAGGCCTAGAAATCTCGACCAATGAATGGAGGGATATATGGTAAAGCCTAGAGACTACGAGACATGAAAATTCCTCATGGTGTAGTGTTTCTGGGAAAAGCTAGTATTCCTAAAGAATGCTATCCCTCTAGGTCTAGCAGCTACCCTAGAAACAATAGTTTAAGGTAATTAAACGACTTCGTCTATGTGTAACAGATAAGAGAAAGATAACGGAACCAACCTGGAACTTCCGCTTAATCCCTTGCTTGACCTCTCTCTGCTTTGATAGAGCCTGCAACTCCTCCCCGTACTTAACACGCTTGGAGAGTAGCTACACAAGTATAGCAACAAAGAACCGTCAAAGCATCGTGATCTATTACAACATAGGCATTAGAGAATTAGATATATAATAAACAAATGATAGCATTCACAATTGCATAATCATATGGAAGAAAAATTGAAGAACTTTATTAATAGAAGGGAGAATTACAACCCAATTTTCTGATCCAGCATCATCCTCCCATCTTTAATCCTTGTTCACCTCATGAAATAGCAAGATCACTCCAACAATACAATGCTCTTTCCTCAATTACAAACTATCAGCACTTCCTTGCAATTCACAATATTCTAGCCTCTGGATCTCTTGAATTGGAGATCCATTTATAGATGTGTGCAAGGGTGTGAGTCATCCATGGGGTTTGAATAGTGTCATTCCACTTGTTACAATTGGTTCCATTTGGAGATTTCTGAGATGCCTTATTCATCCTTGGGCGAATTCAGAGAGGCAAGTGGCACTGGGGACGTTTCTAGAAGATTTCATGAGCAACCACCTAGCAAACTATCTCAACCATTTTTCCATCCTCACCCATCACACCCTATAGAAGGCCTAATCAGTATGCAGTGTACCCTAGCAATGTACCACTCAGTATGCATCACACTTTTCCAGTGGAGAAGTCAGTATGGTTTAATTTAGGCCATTTCTGGATGGTTTCTTAGTTGGAACTTTTGGGGAATGATGTATTCAGATGACAGATGACTATGTTTCTTTAGGTTATGAAAAAAAACTTTTAGGGGTTGATGATCCCTATTTTATCGACATATAAGTTTGGGGTTGATGTGCCCAAATATGTCCATAACAGTTGCCCCCTAAAGCATGGAGTCGTAAATATTGACGTCGAGTGAAATTCTTTATCATGATGATCCGAAGTTTCGAACTGGAAGGTGACTTGCATAAGTTACAATACAATATGTCATCATAATATAATTTTCATGATCTAGCTGAGGGAGGCATTCCCATGCTCAGCTTTATAAATTCATTTCATGTACATAGATCAGATAGTCACCTACAGATACAGACTGGTGAATCACCAGATATAGAGTCATCATCCATGGTTAGGATGATCATCCGTGTAAAGCCTTTGTACATTTGATGTTTCTATATTCCTAAATATATCGTAGCCTAGATGGATAAAACTATATTTGGGGTCTTCAAACTCATCCAATCTTTGATCGATGTACAAGTCAATCCATGTGAAAAGATGTTCTGAAGTCGAACATGGAAAGACATCGCCTGATTACGAGCTAATGATGTGAGTTGTTTACAGATGTGAGAGGAATCACCGATAATGATAATGACCCTCAAGGTACTATAGTACAATCCATGAGGTGTGAATACATGATCCAATGTCGAACACCACGCAAAATATTTTGGTCGAAGGCCATTGATGTCAACTTGGTCGCTCGAAGTGAGAAACTTGCCATAGATGTATGCAATCTCCAAAGCATCAAAAGGGTTTTTTCTAAGACAACTTCTTGGATAATGAGCTGATGTCGACACAAAGCGACTCATCATATGAGGGCCTTGATGTATCCCACATATATGACACAAAAAGAAGCAAATGATTTTCTGGAGGTGAAAAATGAACTGACGACAAAGGTTCAGGAATGGCAGTCATGAAAAATGAAGGTTGGAGGTATTGCAGTTGATGAGACATTAACTGGATGGTGGTTTCTCAACTTAATGACTTCTCTTGAACATGTCGGCGACACTGAGATGAATTGGTAGCGTTACCCCAAAAGATGGATGGTATGAAAGACCAATGGTGAGATGACCAGTGAATGGAATAACCCAACCCAACTCAATAATGGTGATGAAGTGAAAGTGTCATGTTCAAGAGCGACCTGCTACCATAAGTTCTTCAAGTTTTCTTCCCATTTTTCCCCAGTCATTGCTGAACAACACCTCTTTATTTTTGTCAAGCTTGAGGAGGATAACATATGGTTGTTCTATAATTTTCCCTTCAAGCAAACTTGTCGCTATTAATGTTTTAATGAGTATAGTGACAATGAAACTCAGTCTCGTCTATATGGACAAGTTTGTCACTATTGTTTTAGCGAGTTTAATGACAAGGATAACTCAGTCCTTTTCATGTTTAAAGAGTTTGAAAAGGGACGAAAAGAAAACTCCATAAGTTCATTTTTGTAAAGTAATCCCTCAGGTCTGAAAAAAAATATAAAATAATACAAGAGGGGTGACATTTCCAATCACTTTAACGATCTGGAAAGGCTAAGCGCTCGACAATCTTTTCACATTTAATGAGTTTGAAAAGGGTTTAAAGAGGACTCGATTTTGAGGAACAAGTGGTGTCTAGGGTAGCAACTAGTCCCAATGATTTTGGAACTTCTCAAAACATGTTGATTTATATGAAGGGGCTGGCTAATAAGACCACTCATTGCGACTATTCCTCAAAAAGGGGTAAAACAACCAAGTGGAAGTGTATGATCGGCCAAAGGGATGGTGGTGATGCGATGTACACAACCAAGGTTCAAAAGGTTGATAGAATGGCAATCAAAAAGGTTAATTACTTGTAAATGAGTTCATTTTTTGACAAGCTTGAACCATGGGGAACTGTGCTTGGCTTTAGTTTCATTTTTACAAAAGCTCGAAACGAAGAAACTATGCTTGAATTAAATTTCATTTTACACAAGCTTGAAATGAAAAAACTATGCTTGAATTTAGTTTCATTTTTACACAAGCTCGAAACGAAAAAAAATTGTGCTTGGACTTGGTTTCATTTTTACACAAGCTTGAAATGAAAAACTATGCTTGGATTCAATTTCATTTTTACACAAGCTCAAAATGAAAAAACTATGCTTGCATTCATTTTCATGTTTACACAAGCTCGAAATGAAAAAAACTGTGCTTGGATTTGGTTTCATTTTTACACAAGCTTGAAACGAAAAAATATGCTTGGATTCAATTTCATTTTTACACAAGCTCAAAATGAAAAACTATGCTTGAATTTAGTTTCATTTTTACACAAGCTCGAAATGAAAAAAACTATGCTTGGATTGGTTTGCATGCCCCCAGCATGATGAAAGGAAGAGTCTCTTGTAACCAGATGGAAGTCATTGCAGTGAAGCAGGACAATTATCCAACACCTCTTTGGCTTCATTCAGATAGATAAAAGGTGAATGATGTGATAGACCAATCACATAACCTATAAGGAAACCTATCTTTACAACTAGGTGTATGACCCCCAAGCTTCATTACACTCACTAGACTACTCATGGTTATCAGGTGGATGGAATGAAGGTTCAAGTGAAACCATTGATGTAAGTGGACCGTTTGGGGATGATGATTGACTTGGAGCTATGTTTGGACCAGGAAATGAAAGCTCATCAATGGTGACAATCTTGCCTTCATGCGAGAAATGCATCACTCAGAAGAGTGTTGAAACAATAGCTTCCATGTTATAAACATAGTCACACCCAAGAAGTAAATTGTAATCTAACGGCCCTAGGACTACTATCACGTTCAGATGAATGGTTTTCCCTCCGAAAGTAATAGGTAACTTAGGAAGGGTCCCTAATGGTCAACTTGCTCCTTTGTTAAAGCTTAAAAAATTTTGTGTAATAGGCATAAGCGGTGGTGAACCAAGTGCTTTCCAAGCAGTTGAGGAAAGGATACTCACTTATGCACCTTCATCTATAATAGTGCCAGAAATGATCATTTTACAAACTTGTACTATGATCCGGAGAGGTACATAAGAAGGAAGGTGGGATCTTGCCAGTCAATTCCAATCAAAGGAAGTGACTAGACTACTTGGAGGGGGTATCGAAGAAATGGGAGAATTGACCCCTTGAGTTACGAGAACTGGAGGGTTTTCCTCCTGTCTTGATGGAACAGGAAAATTGCGCCCAAGGTCGTTAGAATCCGAAGTAACAAAAAGAACATGAACAGTATCATTTTCACTCTCTTCGGGAAAGGTATGATTAGCTGAAGGTGAAATTGGGTCAACTCTTACCTCATCCTGTTGACTTTGGTCAAGTATAGACTCATAAGATTCACTTTTAGAGAGAGTGGTTTCGACCGATGGTTGATTTAAGTCAGTCATTTTTTCAACTAGTGAAGGACTTAGGGAGAGTTTCTTATAACCATATAGAAGTTGTTGCGGTGAAGTAGGACAGTTATCCAACACTCTTTTGGCTTCATCTAAAAATGGACAAAGGTGAAGGGAATGATTACCTTCACATAACCTACATGGAACCCTGACCTTTCCCTTCTATCCACGAACTTTACTATCACTAGTTCATGGTGTGTTACCAACATGATCTCCATAGGTTGATGACACCGAATGGTGTGAACAGGAAGACCATTCTTTCAAGATCCGATGAAAATAAGGATAATCTTGATGAAAATGGTCTCCCGTACAAAATATGCATGGATATTTGGCTTTGGGAAGTTTAATGGGTGGATTTTCATCAGATGATGCATTCAAAGCAATGGCTGCTTAGTTGCCCCTTTACTGAATTGCCTTCTTCTTCTTCTCCTTCCCTTTCTTCTTCTTCTCAGCCACCTGGTTACTAGTATCACTACTTTCACCAAGCGAAGAGGAAGAAGGGGAGGGAAAAACAAACAAGGAAGAAGGTGAAGGGTCAACTTTAGGATCAATTGTAGATTGATTTTGTTCAGTTGAAGGTGTACCCCCATTTTGAACCAAACAGGTTGAAAACACCCATACTGGCAAGCCAATGGTAAGTCCGGGCAGGGATAATGTAGCCATATAAGGAGCACCAATATTTTCGAAGGAAAGAGAAGGACTAGGATTCCCTTCAAAGGGATCCCTTGATTGGTGGGCTCCAGATTTGTCTCCATATATCTCAACCTAAGATCAACTAAGGAACAAGGATGTTAAATCGTTGGATGACGAAGGAAGGTCATAAAGTAAATCTGCAAAGACGAGAGATTTCTTTGATTTGAATTTGGTGAATTCCAGATCAAACTCCTACAAAATGGCTATCCATTTGGAATATTTCCCCCCCAGTAATTGGCATGATAGAATGTAGGTCATAGGGTTGCAATCTGACACAATGGTAGTTTTGCAAAAGAGTATATAGTGTCAAAATGTTTGTACTACTTGAATGGCTGCTAAAGCCAACTTTTCAACATAAGAGTACTTGCTTTCTGTATCATTAAGATTACGACTTAAATAATATATAGGATTTTCAATTCCATTATCTTCTTGCACTAAAACCATAGTGATGGTTGTATCTGCAGCGGCAAGATACAGGTTGAAGTCTTTTTGATAGTCGGGAGTGTACATTAATGATGCTTTTATCAGGGAATATTTTAAAGCATCAAAGGAAGCTTGCGCAAACTGATCCCAGTGGAAGGGTACTCCTTTTTTCAAAGGGCATGTATAACCTCTAGCCAGCTCAGCATAATGTGGAATGAACCTCCTCAAAAAGTTAGCTTTCCCTTGGAGTCTCTAAATCTGAAGCAAATTTGAAGGTGGAGGCATGTCAAGGATTTCCTGAACCTTAAATGGGTCGAGTCAAATTCCGTCGTTAGAAACTACAAAACCAAGCAATCAACCAGAACCAACACAAAACACACATTTCTACAGATTGAGTCATATATTGTATTATCGGCAACGTAAAAATATGGCTCTCAAATGCGGTGGATGATCAGTCCATTTTCGCGAATGAGTAGGCAAATCATCGAGATATGGTTGAACGATGTGTTTGATGTCATCAAAGGCATAATTTTTTTCCCTCTGAAAAGTTTCCCCTGCGTTCTTCAAACGAAAGGTAATTTATGATATGCAAATGTGCCCCACAGACATATAAATACAGTTTTTGACCGGTCCTATGGGCGGATATTGATTTGATTGTATCTAGAAAATCCATCCATGAATGAAAAGATTTTGCATCCGGCACATTCATCAATAATATGGTCAATAAAGGGTGTAGGATAGTTGTCCTTTGGACATGCTTGATTTACATCCCTATAATTGATGCACACTCTAATCGTTCCTTGTTTTTTCATTATAGGAACAATATTTGATACCCAATCAGTGAGAGGAACAAGGTAAATGAAGCCAGCATGCAAAACTTTTTCAACCTCTACTTTAATTGCAGTGGCTTTCTTCGGATGGACAAGTCAAAGCCATTGCCATATTGGTTTGACATCTGCATACATCTTGATTTCAGGTTCAACAATTCTCGAGTCAATGCCTGGCATTTCCTCATCTGACCATGCAAAGACATCTCTGAATTCACGAAAAAGAGCACAGTAAATCTCTAGTTCTAATGGAGAACAACATTTGCCAACGTGAATATTCTCTACAATATTAGGTTTGGTCGAAATATTAATGGCAATAGTTTCTTCAATGTTGGACGGATTTCACTCGGAATCTTGTATTTACAGAATTTAATAAAAAGTAAAAAATCGAAGGATTATTCAGGTCGTTTGACTAGTCTTTATTGTCATCTCGAAGGTGGGAACAATGGTGGTAATCTTCCCATGACGTCTCTTCTAACATCATTGATTGGATGATTCCTTCGTCTGTAGAATGTATATGAGACCAAGGATCAGAAGAGGTACCATATTCTAAAGACATGTCTACCTAAACACTTGTCGAGTGCTGATTCGTGTTTGCTACCCAAGCCCAAAAAATTGATTGCTACAAATATTCGATGGGGCTTGGTGACAACACCTCGCGATGATCCTTACTATCAAAATAGTTGGAACTCTTCTTAAACTCAAATGATGTAGAAGAGATTGTTTGATAGGTTTCCACTGTGGCCACTTCCGTGAAACCAAATGGAGGCGAGAGGGCAAAAGTACCCATTAAGGAAGGGTCTTTTAGGAGACCTGCTCCAACATTTTGAAGTGATTGTGAGCTTCCATGGATCAATGGAATGCTTCCAATAGCTTGTAAACTATTAGAAAAAAAAACTAGTTGGTCAACGATTGCGATTGCACCTTGGAAGGGAAAGGCAATCTTTCTAAAATATGTAGACACAACGGCAGCCATAGCATAAATCTAGGGGCTTCCTAGTAAAATATTGTAATCAAGGTTTCCATCAATGACCTTGATTTCAATTTCTATTGTCTTGCCCCCTAGTTCAATTTGCAAGTTATTTAAAATCCCATATGGGTGTATGTTCTTCCATCGAACGATTTTAATGTTGTTGATGATCGTGACAAGGGTGGTGAACCAAGAGTTTTCTAGCAACTGATCGACATAATACAGGTAGACGCCCCCTCATCAATGATGGTTTGATGAACATTTTTATTGAGGGATTTTACCTGTTTAAGGAAAGCGAGTTGGACTGGTAACTGAGGCGTATATCCTTTATGATTAAAGGCCACAAGATTGGAATCCGTTGGATTGATCCCACCTATTGCTGATAACAAAGCCTGCTTTTGGGAGGGACAATTTTGCAATACCCCAAGTGTCGACATAGTGGATGGCGATTGAACCAGATCCTCCACTATATTATAATTCTGAGTATCTCGAGCACAAGGATTAAATGTCAATTTATGTACAACTCCCTTTGGCGTCTTTATAGTTAATTCAAGAATATTGGGTGGAAGTACTTGTGGCAAAGTCGTTGTCAAATCACTAGGTTGATCGGTAGTTTGGTTGTTTGACGATGATGGATTTCCATAATCTTTGTTGCTTGTTGATATCAAAACATCATTTTTCCTGTTTGTGATGGATAGCATAAGCACTTGGGATGTGAAATCATTATCGATAGCAACCAGATTTTTTAGGTTTGGAAATGGATCAGTCAACACCACTGAGGTATTCGAAGCCTTCAAAAGTTTTGAAACCTCAGCTCAATGTGGAAAATCTCTCATAAAATGCTCCTCGTTACATATCAAACATGGATAATGAGGAGGTTTCTTTGCCGCAATAGGGTTCTCCGATGATTTTTCAGGAGTGGAATTCTCCTGTTTGTTCTTGTTATTTTTCCCTTTCTTCTTGCCCCTTGGTTGCTTTGGATTTTCTCCTTTGTCAGATGACATGGAATTAATCTCCGAGGCAAGAGGTTTTTCATTTGCATTCTGATTAGAAACAGCAAGAGCTTGACCAGATGGACCTCTTGCGATTTGCGTGCTCGAGGCACTGACCACACTGTCATCAACATGAGAGTCCCTACTCAATTTAGGAGGAGGTGGAACAGAAAAAGCTAGTCTAGGAGTGTCAGGAATTTTATCGTAGAGTGTGCCATACTGAGTATAGATCAAATCTAAATATCGGGCATGAGAAATGACTTGCTCTTCAGTGACAACTCCTCCTTTCGCCACATCCTCAATGATAGATGGCAATAAGGACTTAATAGACCACACAGCTAGCAGCTGATCAGGAACATACATCTTTACCATTTGATGACGACGACACCACTCGTGAATATGATCAAATATGTGAGTGGACGTGGTCTGTTTAAAATTGGTAACGCGTTCTGTTCTCGTTTCATACCTAATGTGTAACTGAAAGTGGGATAGAAATGTAGTGGCAAGGATGGTGAAGTTATCAAACGAAGCTCTGGGCAATTCAATATACCATTTCACTGTTGGACTAGTGAGCATTCTCTAAAAAAGGTGAATTTTAATCGAATCATCATTCAGAGTGTTAGATGAACACCACAAATGAAAAGTCATTATGTGATTCGACGGATCTTCACCTAGATTTCCATTGAACTTAGGAATATTGGAGGGGAGTTTATGAGGAATCGCTGGCCACCAAGGGGTGTATGTAATTGGATCATTCATTAGCCAGTTCAAATCTTGTAATTCTAGAGTTGCTACAAAAGGCAACTGCTGATTTAGGTTGGGTGGAGCATACCCAAGATAAGATAGAATCACCTGAGAAGTAGATCTTTGCATACCAACATAATGTATCTATTGTTGGTAACTCTGATAAGGTTGTTCGACATAACCAGTATAGTGTGGTTGTTGATAACCGATTTCAAAATGATGTTGTCCATAACCTACAAAGCCTTGTTGCTCAGGCCCTTGGTAGGATCGATATTGACCAAATCTAGTCTGAGCTTGTAAACCAAGCCCAAACTGAGGTTGGTTTTTTTGGAATTTGGGTTGTTGGTATTGTGGCCACCATGGTTGTTGGACCATTTGCTATTGCCCAATACCGTAGGATTGGTCAAGTTGTGGATTGGCAATACTCATTTGTGCCTAAGTCATTCCATATAAAGAAGCACTAACCTGAGGTTGCGGTTGATCCATAGAGACAAGTGGCTATTGCATCACACCCTGAGAGACTTGAGCCTTCTGCCTTGAAACTTGAGGTTGTGAGGAAGAAGGAGCGGGTTGAGGTTGGGACACAACAAGTTGTGCTTGTGTTTACGACACAGTCGTAATAGTAGGTGTAGTGGGAATATTCGACATAGGTCATATTAGTTGCGTTTTATTTACAACCCTTGGTTGTTTCAGCAGTATTGGTATCCAACCATTAGACGTAATTCTAGTTTGACCTGAATTTTGTTGGAAACTCTCATATGGTTGTTCCCCAGGAGGAAACAGTGAAATGGCATACTGCCCTCCATATGGTGGCAGTCCAGTGTTTAAAGGATATATTGGTCTTTGAAAATTAACTTGCCCAAATCGATACTAGCATGCAGTATCAAATTGCTAAGTTTCTACATAAGAAATACCAGATGGGATTCCAGATGAATAAACAGGAGCCGACAATGGTGCTGAAGCAACCCTTGAGTGGACTCCAGCTAATGATTGATAACCAGCGGGAATGGATGGTATACCAACAAAATTGTAGGAATAGAAACAGGAGGTTCTGCTGTAGCTGCATCAGATGACACATTCCTAGATGTCGATGGTTGCTCAGGCATGTTTAGTCTATCCAAAAGATTTCCAAGCGATTGGATAAGAACTTGTGACAAAAGAGGATCAAAAGAACCAAACTCAGGAGTAGAAGGATACAAATGAATCCGAGTTCCAAAATGAAATGGGGTACTAGATGGGGGATCCTCTACTATCTCCTCTATAGCAATCAAACCAAGTGGAAGAGGTAGACCATCAGGTCCATAAAATATTTCTATGGCCGGAGAAGGTATAACTTCTGCAGTGACAGATACTAGAGGAGAGACACCCTCTGAATACTGAAACTCAACTTCCAGATGTTCAGGTAAATGAACAAAGGGAGGTTCTTGAACAACTACTGGTTCAAATGTAGCCTTGTTTTGAACTGAGAGAGGTTCTAGATGGAGTTGTTTCAGGTACAGAAGTGTCTACTATTACAGTAGGATCAATTCTAATGTCCTCTTTGTTGCGGGATATTATCCCCTAAGGTTCTTGGGTGGAACCTTAGCAGACTGAAAGTTATCTAAGTTAAGAAACACACACACACACAACCGTTTATGCTATAAAAACTACTTCTAGGGTGAGAGGGGCATACTTGAGGTCCTACGTTTGGGTAGTTACTCAAGGGTGCAAACCCTTCTTCACGTCCCTTCCGCTCCTTGGTCCTGTAAAAACCACAATTCCACAAACTACAACAGTATATGGACAAGATTTTACATAAAAAATTATCTTTATGTTATATGAGAGATGAGTTAGTTACAAACTTATAAACATCTATTCAAGTATGAACTTCACATATCAATATCATTAACACAAAGGAAAGAGCGTTTTGGGAACAAGGCGTGTTTCTTTATTAGATAAATAAAATAAGATGGAAAAAGAGCAATATCACCTGACTCTGCTTCTGCAGGCTCAAAGCTCAGCCTCCTTCTGGATCCGTCCCGCCTCAAGCCACTAGTAGGTCACCTTCCATTACTCACTCCAAGATGTGATGGGAAAGAATGAACATCCAAACACAAAAGGAAACAAGGGTTTCCTTTACAAGATGGGGGAAGTGCAGAAGGCACAAGGGTCTTCAGACCTGATCAGGGGGGATAAAAACTCAGTATAATAACTTTGCTCTCTGATCTCTCCTCCTTAGGCCTTCCCCTTGATGTATTTTTATACCAACTCCAAAGTAGTTTTTTAGTTAGGAATTGGTTGGGGACAGTTGAGGCCACGGGCACTAACAGGTGATCAGCAGGTAAAACCCGCGATCTCCGCCCGAAAATAAGGAGTTTTTATATTTTTTAAGTGTTTTAATACATATACGCGGGTTAGGTATGTATAAACCCGCGTATACACGCGTTTAACTCAGGGCAATGTCGCGTACAGGGAATAAAACACTGTTTTTTAGATATATGACCAGGTCTGGAAGGAGGGGTTGCCCTGGGCCATGGCTGTAGCATCACAAACCATACTGGTGAGATTTGGAGCTGTAACAGATGCCCCCTAATATATGAGGTCAGAAGGGGTACATGATGGCCGAAATGTATTAAGCGAGTAAATGGAAAGGAAACCTACCAGAAGCTGAGGAGTACTTCACCGGAAGTCAGCCTGCCAAGCCACAAAAGAAGATCAGAAAGAAACACCGTCTGAGGCGGGCATACCCATGCTCAGAGAAAGCAAAGTAAAGCATGTCCGCATATCAAGTACAAGCGGATCCACTAAGTATACAAGTATAAATGACTGTGAAATACATAATGGATCATCTGATCATAGTCGAACAAGTACATGTCTGAATATCACATATAAACTGTCAATGATGCTGGAAGATACAATGGATCACTGATACCAAAGACTGATCCCAAAAAAGGTACCGACTGAACATGATGGATAAGGATGGTACTGCACTGCAAACTCAGGTGTCAGCATATAGAATGTCGCCATAACTGACTGCAACATATGAGGTGGAAAGGCATCAACTAGCAGTAACAGGAGCAACTGTCAAGTGAACCAATGAATGCTGATACAACCTGAGGTCTTCACCGACCGCCGTGGTACATTTCTACACCATGGGAATAAATGATCTGAAGTCGACCATGTGAGAAATCGTTTGATTACTGGTCATTAATGTATACCGTTAACAAATGCGAGACTACGCACCGATAATGATAATAAGCGTCAAGGTACCCAGTACAAACTAACAAGTGTGAATAAATGAGTTGAAGTCGAACACCTGTAAGAATCTATCGATCAGGAGACAATGATGGTTTCCCACTGTCGATAGCGAAGGATCTGCCACTAATGACTGCAAACCCCAA